>JARHVA010005349.1:915000-995000 GCA_037957365.1 Torreya grandis
CAGAGAATATATTTCCATAGCATGGCCCCACTATATATCTGAATCTATGAATTGTAAAAAATGTGTAAGCCATGTCTTTATGACATGACCCTAATAATATCCCTACTTTTGAGAATAGGGGAATCGTAAACTGGTAGTTACCTTACCTTAAAAGGATAATATAACTATATAATTTGTGTATGAACCATGTAGCATATAGGAGAAACATGTCTAGGTAGATATATCATTTATATATGCATAATGTGATTACATCAATCCCTAAGATGTATGATATAGATCATGGCAATGTATAGATAGTAATAATACAAGACTAACAAGTAATTAATCATACACACAAGAGCACTCAAAATAAAATCAAAAGGCAATGGTCCAAGGAGATCTTAAATAAGGGGCATGTTCAAATGTAGCATAATCGAAGGGACATGACTTAATCAAATATCCACAAAGCAAAGAATGACATATCCAAATGTTTATATAATAAGCAATTACATATTCAAATTTAAAATTAAGCAAACAAAGTCATGGTGGACATAAACAATGGAGCATATTCAAATGATCAACAAACAAGATAAGACGCTCAAGGAAGTGTATAAAAGAAAAGCATAAGAAACCAACATAAACATAAAATCATATCCCCTAAATATACGCGTTAGAAAAATGTCAAGTACATATCATATCAAGTACATTGTGAAATATATAATCATGAATAAGGCATGTGTAAGTACATAAGCTCACACATGATAATGGAAAGTGATCATAGAACTATATAACATGTGTATCAAGATCAAAGAATTAGATGCCCTAAATTTTTATATGACATGAGTAGGAAGGTCCAACATTTGTATAGGAATATATCATGTAATTGTGTATGTATGCATCACACTCAAATGGTGTGTGAAACATAAGTGTATATTTAAAGTATTGATATGTAATCTACCAACATAGATGCCAAGGATCCAATATACTATGTAAATGCTAAAAATATTGTTTGATTTGAAATTCATTTTTATTTTTTTGATATTTTAAAAATATTTGAGGTGTGGAACCACTTAGTCCAACAAGTCCTCAAATTATAGAGCTAAGGTACTATGTGATGGTCTTGTTTACGAAAAATGTTTATATTGCTTTATTTCTAATTCTTCTATATTTATTGGTAACTCTCTACCAATAATTACTAGTATTTGGCTGCTATTATATCCATGATGTGGTATATAATTTTCTTCATTGTCATGCTATAAAAAAGGTATTGATTTTTAGTATTAATATTTTCTTTCATATCATTAAACCATTGTTGTCCAAGATGTAAAGTCAAATGTGGTTGTTGATCCATTACCTGTATAACAAGGTTTACTATCTTTGGTCCACATGCAATGGGTATTATAATGTACCCAAGAGATCTTGTGAAAGTTGAAGAATAACATAACTCATGTATGTTATATCCCATATACTATATTTTAGTAATATTTCAATTTATGTTCTAAGTGTTTCTATCTACTCTAATATGTTAGTAACAAACCTCATCAATATTTTTGGTAATAGTGAAGGCTTCATGCCTTGATAATTTTTAAATATGGCTTTCTTATGAAGAATTGAAATTATTTAGTCTTTTTCTTTTATCTGACATAATTTGGATGCATCTTTGATTCTTGTATTTTTGAATTTGTATTTGCAATGCCTAACATTGATTTTTAGGATGAGCAATGGTCTAATGATAGTGATAATATGGTAATCCTTCTTTAGGAATAATTTTGTCATGTGTTTTGTGTTTAGTATAAGGTAAATATATCTTTCTATATTTAAGTAACATAGAAACTATTATATCTAGCATATCTTGTTTTGCAAAGTTTGTTGTGGAGTCTTATCCACACTATTTAAATGATGTATCTACATTTGACCTTTGTAAGGCTGAATTAATGTGTGAATATGCAAGTGTTGTATATAATAATAAGTATTTACATGCCCATCTACTATTTTTATTTTCCCTTATATATATGTGGTTCTGTATCCTCTAAAGATGGATTTAGCTTATATATATTAGGACCTGTAGATTCAAATAGGTGATGCAAAATATGCTCAAGTGGATCAAAATTTAGTTTTTACAAATTTTCATCTATCATATCATAGGTAGAACCATCATAATTGTCATAGTAATTTGAAAAATAGCCATATTTTTACTCAGTATTGACCAATAAAGGAAGTTCAAATGTTGGTTTTTCTTATGGTTTTGGTATTATCAGTTCCTTTATTAATGGTTCTTATTCTTGATGTGCATCCATGTGCTCCTCAATGTGTAGTTCCTTATTTTTAGCTAGAGATAATGATCCATTTTACCTTACTCACCCACTTAATAGGTTTTTATATTCTCAATAGGAATACATTGTGTAGGTGGTACCATTGTAGGAATGCCTTATATAACAAAATGTATCATTTTGTAGAATTTGAAGGGCTCATCATCAAAAAGCATTACCAGTAAGGTCCTATCATGTATGTCTTTTAAACATCGATGTAAAGTATATGGGATAGTCTCCATTATGTGTATCTAAGGTATACCCAAAAGTAAATTATAATTTAATGATTGAGACATTACCTCAAAAGTGATTTGATCCATTTTTGGCCCTAATGTTACATCTAATGTGATTTGGCCAATCAAAGGGATATGCAAATTATCAAATCCCTTGATATACATAGCTTATTTTTTAATAATATTTGTTTTAATACCCATGGTGGTTAGGAAAGTTATGCTACAAATGTTTAGGCTTTATCCATCATCAACATACACTATTTTGATTCCTTTTTTTATGTATAGTCACTTGCATGAACAAAGGAAAATCCTAACGAATAATATATTTGGATCGTAAATATGTTGGATCAAAGGTAATAATTTTTACATTGGTTTATAGGTCTTATAAAATATCCTTGAAGTAAGCTACTTCAATATTTCTTAGAACTTGGGTATCATGCAATGCTTCATATAGGATATATTTATAGATAATGGATTGCTTTAGAAGTTTGATGATTGAGATCTTAGCATGTGTGTTGCTTAGTTGGTCAACAAGGTCATGTCAATTAGATTTTATCACAAGATTAGGCTTAGAAGGAACCTATTATATATTAACATGTGGTAGATTAGGATGGACACCCTTATCACTTTGAGTATTGATAGCATAGACTGTGAAATCTAATATAAGTTGTTGGTGAATAATGGGTGGGGATGTTGGTTTTCACTCTAATAATATCTAGGTATAATAAATGGTTGAGAGCATGTACCTTAACATCTAAATAATGGATCTATGGTACTGAAAAAGGAGTTATGAAGAGAGATTAAATATTTTGATTATGTTAAAACCATCTCATTATATTGATTTTTTTGGTCTATTTCATTGATGGATTCAGAAATTAGAGTAACACAATTATAAATTGGAGCCCAAAATATATTATAGATGCATCCATAATTCACATATTTATATAAAATTGAAATCTGAATTTTTATTTGTGAATCTTTTTTAAATCAAAAAGTAGAAAGCAAAAATAGGGAATTTGAAAAACCTAGATCAATATCTATAGTTTGAGGACCAAAGGTCAAGTTCATCAAATGTTTAACCTTAAATTGAGATAGGTCAAGGTTAATAATATATAAATTAATAATATAAGGGTGATAAATAAATCTATATTAGGTTAATTAATTTATCAACTCAGATAAACAATATTTTGAATTTAACTATTGAGATATGCTAAAAATAATAAGTACAATTATTAATTGATATAGAAATTATATGAACACAAGAGTACTTATCTGGTAAACTATGTGTATTTAGATCCGATATGGAATAATATAGAAATAGACTAGATCAGTACCCTAGATCAATCATCAAATTTTGGAAGTTTGACCTATGTAGCCTCAAACACTTGCATTAACCTTGGATGGTTACGTCAACACTTCTATCTAACTTGGACATGGGTGTCTAGTATAGAATACCTATTGGATTTAGATTCAACCACATAATATATTCTAAGTTATGTGTTACCTTTGCTCTAGTGTGCTCAGTCCTAGATTATGGGATATCATTCCTTGTCAAATAGAAAACCCCTGGTTCTTCATATTCATAGTGACTATGGGTAAAATGGGTTAGTGGGCTCATAGTTTCAAGATAACCAAAAATACCCATCTATCAATGGGTGTTTCCTACATAACCACTATTATGAAGAGGCCCTCAAACTCATGCATTTATCCTCTATATGTTGGCTTATGTGTGCATAAGGATGCAATGTGTGATAAACAAGTATAATAGTGACATATCTTCTAACTTAGAAAGTATATCTCATAGAGTGTTCCTTCAGTAATTTAAACCTGTATATGTGTTTTTATTATGAATGATATGCTAATAAGATAAAATGGGGAAACTTTCCTCCCATGAATGATTGATTTAATGCTTTTGGTAAGTTTCCTTGTGAGTTGTTAGGTTTGTGTTTGGTGAGGAATTAATGAGGGTTGATCTTGTATATATATCAATCCCTATTATAAATATATCATGTTAAATCACATAGGATGACCATAGGTATACATTTCATTTGTAAATTTTATGACTTTATGGTATTGTAAACTTGTGTTAGAACATGAAACTAGCATTGACATAGGTGTTTATCTAGGACGCAAGTGTTTGGAAAGCTAAAAAATAAGTACAAGTTTAAAAATCATAGAGACATAATATAAGTAGGTTTATAATAATTTGAGCATAATAAAAGGCTTGGGTGATCATAATAACACTAGTTGGACTAAGAGATAAGCAATTCAACATAGAGAGATAATGTATATGAGCCTTTCAGTAAAGAGAAGGTCTATAAGTTAAAGGTACATCCATGACATGCATTTTTCAAGTGTATAATATTAAGATGCTATATAATTTAGATTTAATGTCTACACCAATAAATAAAACCTTTAAAAGAATGAAAAGAGGTGGAGTAGGGCATGTCTAAGGATTTGAATGTAAAGAGAGAAGAAAAGGTTTGAAAGGATTGGATTATCTCAACTAGGCAAGTAACGAATTATTAATATTGATTTATAGGTTTTGAATGTAAGCTATGTGTGTAGGTATGTTGTTTTAGCTTTAGTTATTTATATGCGGATTTAAAATTTTGGGAAATGTAAAAATATAAATAAATGTTGGTCCATTGAATCTATAGGACACCCATTTATGATATTATAATGTGTTTTTTTAGTGGTTGATATCTTGTCTTTTAAATTTGGCATTTGTAGGCTACCTAGTCATATGGTTGTAGTTGTATTTGTCTATGAATATGATCTACAATTTACATTACATTTGGAAACATGTATTTAGGGAATTTGAGATTTAATTTTGTCTATGTAAAATTAATATTTTAATATACTTAGATCTTTTCTCCCTTGAAAATGGGTCTAACAATTTGTTCTAAGTCATTATAGGCATTTAATCTACACTTTGGCATGAAATAAACCTTGGTTGTGTGAAAACTATTAGAATATAAGCATAGAAGGTATTACTTTAAGGTAAAGCTATAGATTCAAATTTAAAATACATATTTATGGGTTTTTATAATAGTATTATATATCATATTATGTCATACACTCCTATACACCTAAGGGTGAGAATTGATTCTCACCCATAGGTCTACAAAAGTGGATGATGCCATTGTAAATTTGGTATGTTATTTTCAATGGATAATATTAATAGGTAGGGGTCTAATAAGTATGAAAAAAATTAATAACTAAGTTCTCTTTTCTCTCCATTTATAAACCCATACCAAAAGTAGGTAAGTAGGCTTGTGACATTTATATTGTGTTAGCATCTATGAGATAAATGAAGCATATTTAAGTATAAGGTTAAATTGAATTGTTTCATATTAAATTGGTATTATAAACTTAAGAAACCATGAATGGGATAAATAATATATTATGGTTGAGTTTGGAACCTAAATTAATAAAGAGTTATGGTATTAGTAAATATATTCTATAGATGTGTAACCATAACTTATAATTTAGTAATGTTAAAACACTTCTTAATAAATTATGAATGTGTTTATCCATTTATAAACATGTACTTATTTTTTACAACTACGTACAAGATTATAAATGGAAAAGATATATGTGTTTCATTATTTATATACTCTTGGGTTAGAGGTATTTCACCTTGTGCCATTGTCTTTATATATAAATATTACTTTGTATAGAAATAAATCCTAATATATACACAATTTGACCATGTTAATAATCTATGTTATGAAAAAAAATTATAATTATTTGGATAATTATACATGTTTGGACATTTTCAAGTAATGTAGCTTGTCTTAATTGATATTGTGGTTATATGGACTGACTTATTACACAACTATAGAATATGTGTCATGACATGTTGGTGGATCTAGACTTGATAAATGAACATGATTGAATAATTCTGATAATATATGATATATTTCTATGTGATAGGAAGATAATAACTATGCACTATTTGATCACGACTTTCTATGTAATTATTTCAACAAAATCATGTTTTAATTAGTTGTCTTAAAATGATTAATTAAGATTAGAAAGTTTGTTAGATATGATTGAAAATATAATTTATTATTGTTTCATTAAAGCATTAGTAAGATCATTTATTATTACTTGAGGCATGATGTGTGATAGGCAATATGTTTAGATATAAGTCACACATTATCAGTCTGGAAAGAAACTTATTGGTTGTTAGAGGTTAAAGTAGAGAGTATAGCTTATATGGAAAATGACCTACATTCTTGAAATATGAATACTATAAATGTTTTGACTAAATTCATGTGATATATATATATATATATATATATATATATATAATTTATCCACTATAATTTTTTTTTTCATGTTTGTTTGAATTCATATTAGATAGATGCATATCTATGTTATATATGATTGGTATTTATTGAATTATTTTATTTTCATTTTCCCACCAATGTTCAAATAATTCAATAAAGACCAATCATATATAACATAGGTATGCCTCTATCTAATATGAATTCAAATAAACATGCAAAACATAAATTATTGTGGATATTAGTCATTTTATATGTTATATAATGGACATAATTGATAATAATCAATATTTATATCTTATGTTACATATTGGAATTATTTGATAATATTAAATAATCCTATCTTGTGTTAAAAAATGAGATTAATTGATAATGTTCTTAATATCTTGTTTAGAATGAGCATATATAAATTTTACACAAGATAATAATATTGGCTTATTTATAAGATGCCAATATTAGTATTTTGATGTTACCTAGAATGGGCACCTATCCATTCTACATGTCAAATATCTTGACATTTTGTGTTAAATGATATTAATTGATAATATTGTTATCTTGGGTAGAATCAATACATGTATGTCCATTCTTCACAAGATATTCATAATATTATCAATTAAGATCATTTTACACAAGATAATAATGGGCATGTGTTAATTGTAAATAATATATTAACATATGGTTCAATTTTCATTAATACATGAATCAGAAATACATATGTCAATATCATGCTTAGTTTGATATATCGAGATCATATCCATACAATCCATTATTAGGACTAAATAAAATACTAAATATCAATGTACACATATTTTCTTCATGGCTATAAAAAAATTTAAGTCTTCTTTGTGAGATATTGTGAAGTAAAAAATTGATACCACAAATAATATTCTGAGTTGTTTAATCTATAGCATAATAATAATATTCTATGGTGTATTTATATGTTCAATACTCCACAAAATAATCCCTCCAAACTTATGTTATAGAATGGACATAATTTATAATATACAATATTCTTATCATGTGTTACATACTGAGTTTAATTGATAATATTCAATATTTCTATATTGTGTTATAGAATGACCTTAATTGATAATAATATTAATATGTTTTTAAAAATTCATAGGTGTCCATTGTACAAAAGTTAAGAATATTAGACTATTTTTAAAAATCCAACATTATTATCTTGATGTCATGTATAATGGGTAGTTTCCCATTCTACATGTTAACTATCTTTAATATCTTGTGTAAAATGGGATTCATTGATAATATTGTTAATATATTATTAATATTATCAATGAATCCTATTTTATATAAGATAATAATGGGAATGTGTCCATTCTAAACAAGATAATGATGCATTATTCAATTCTTATTAATACATAAAGTATAAGTACATATGTCTAAACCATGATTAGTTTGATATAGTAGGATCATCTCCATATAATTCATTGTTAATACTAAATACAATATGAAAAATCAACATAATCATCTTTTCTTCATGGCTATACAAATTTTTTGGTCTTCTCCATGAGATGCCACAAAGTATAATCAATACTAAAAATGATGTCTATAGTTGTTTGGTGTCATGGTATCATCATAAGTTTTCATAGTGAACTTGTATGTTCAATACTCCATTGAATAATCTCTCAAAACTTGTGTTACAAAATGGAAATAATTGATAATATTCTTAATATCTAATGTAAAATGGTGATGTACCAGTTCTACACAAGATAATAATAGTGATCATGTCATGGGTGTACTTAATATGTGTAATTGATAATATTCAATATTCATATCTTGTGTTACAGAATGAGATTAATTGATAATATTCTTAATATCTTGTGTATAATGCCCATTATTTACAAGATAAAAATATTGACTTCCCTTTAGATGTCAATGTTCTTATCTTGATTTCATTTACAATAGGTATCTACCCATTCTATATGTCAAATATCTTGTGTAGAATATGATTAATTGATAATATTTTTATCTTGTGTATAATGGATAGATGCCCGTTCTTCACAATTTATTGAGAATATTATCAATTAATCCTATTTTATACAAGATAAGAATAGACACACTCTCATTATAAACAAGATAATGCTACATGAGTTAATTCTCATTAATAGATGAAACACAAGTACATATGTCTATATTATGCTTATATTTATATATCGAGATCATCTCCATACAATTCATTGTTAAGACTAAATACAATACGAAATTTTAACATACACATATTTTCCTCCTTGCTATACAAATTTTTTAGTCTTCTTCATGAGATTCTATGGAGTTTAATCGATACCTTGAACGACATGTAATTATGTGATTCTGAAGTATCAACGTAAGCTTTCACAATGTACTTGTATATTCAATACTCCACTAAAAAATTCCTCCCAAATTTGTGTTACAGAATGGTAATAATTTATAATATTCTTAGTATCTTGTGTAGAATGGGCATGTTCCCATTCTACACAAAATAATAATATTGGTCCTATCTTTTGTTACAAAATAGGCATAATTGATAATATTTAATATAATTGTTAAAAAAAATTGGATTAAACTTTGTCTGATTTTTAAAAAATGACATAATTTTATCCATGAATCCTTAACAATTTATCTCATGGACTATGGAAATATTATCTCTTTTAATATGAAATATCCCTATATTATGTTACATAATATGTTTAATTTAAAATATTCAATTTTTATATCATGTATTACAGAATGGTTTTAATTGATACTATTCTTAATATCTTGTGTATAATAGGCATGTGCCCATTTTACACAAGATAATAATCTTAGATTATTTATAAGAGGAAAATATTATTATCTTAATGTCATGTAGAATGATAATTTACCTATTCTACATGACAAATATATTTAATATATTTTGTAGAAATTGATAATATTCTTATTTTGTGTATAATGGGATTGATTGATAATATTCTTATCTTGTGTATAATGGGCACATTCTCATTCTTCACAATATATTAAGAATATTATCAATTAAACCCATTTTACATAAGATAAGAATGTACATGTGCCCATTATAAACAAGATAATAGTTATATACCTATTCTAATATTTTTAGTATAGAATAACCCTCTAATCATAATCAAAAGATATTCTTGGTACATAATTGTTAAGCACATTCACATTACTAACAAGATGTAAGCATGATTATAAATCACAAAGATGATAAAAATAACATATGGTTTAATCTAACCACTGAATAAAAACACACTTAAAACTATATAAAAACGTCAACTCAGTGTAAATTTTTCAATACAAGCATATATATTTGAGAAGAAAAAAATACACACAAACTTACAAATCAATCATAGAATTTTCTCACTTACATTAACTTGCCAAAAATTATCCTCTTACAATGAATAAGGTTAATGTAAATAGGTTTTGGATGGTGATTATCTCATATTCTAATCCCATTGCATATACTCATCTAAAAAAAAGATACGTTTATGTTTATTTGAAATCCTATACATGTAACACTTTCATTTCTCTACAAGAAAAGTTTAAAATAAACTTCTACTAAAATAAGGAAGAAAAGCAACTATGGTAGTTGTGAAAAAGATTTTGAAGTGGATAAAGTCCCAACTAGATTATAATGGGAAACTAACTTAAAGTAGAATAATTTTATGATGGGGAATATATAAATGACATGGTAACCAAGTTTGGTGATAAAGTGGAGCTTATAATAGAAGAAAGATAAGAAGGAGAAGGAGAAGGAAGAGTAAGAGTAGGAGCAGAAGAATAAGGAGGAGGAGGAGAAGAAGGAGAAGTAGAAGGAGTAGAAGGAGAAGGAGGAGATAGAGAAGGAGAAGGAGTAGGATCAGAAGAAGGAGAAGGGGAAGGGGAAGGAGAAGAAGAAGAAGGAGAAGAAGAAGAAGAAGAAGAAGAAGAAAGAGAAGAAGAAGAAGGAGAAGGAGAAGAAGAAGAAGGAGAAGAAGAAGAAGGAGAAGAAGAAGAAGGAGAAGAAGAAGGAGAAAGAAAAGGAGAAGGAGAATATGGATAAGGAGAAGGAGAAGAAGGAGGAGGAGAAGGAAGAATCCAACACCCATTTTTGAAGTATAGATACGTTTGGCTAAAACTTATCAAATTGGTAGATAATTTATTTAGTAGAAAACCAGTCCTCATTTTTCAAAAAAAATTCAATTTCCTCATCCCCAAATGAGATGCAAAATATGAAAACATCAAATATAAAAAGTCTAGAGATAACATTATCCTTATTCCCTCATTGAGAAATAACCCTAGTGAAAGAGTCTCCTTCCACTTCCATGGGAGAGACACTAGAGATGGGTGAAGGGCCATTCTTAGCAAGATTAGAGACATCCCTTTGAATATTTGATGCTTGCCTTAGCTACTATAGATGAATGAGTGGTCAGCCATAATCCTTAACAAACCTAGACCTACAATTATTCTCACACCCTAAGTACCTCCTAGCTAGAATTGAGTGCGAGCCTAGGACTAATGTGATGATTATAGGTTTTGGTGTCTCCATGTGAGAAGCTCCTACCAATGGATCCTTGAAAAGTTTGGTTGGATTTTCCAAAGACCAATACCTTGCCATCATAAATATTACTTTCAATCCATCCATTATATATGAACCTTCCCCTAAATAGGTGCTTTCCCTAGCCAAAGGTTCTAGAATCATATAACATCTCCACTTAGCCATTATTTCAATGAATTCAATATTAATAATAGGCATTTTAAATAATAGCCTTATTTTCTCCAAAATCCTTTTATGTGGTTCCAATAAAACTTAGATGTATTCTTAAATTGTATGGTTGTTCTCAATATTTTATTTGGCAAAGGTAATTAAATATATAACTTGCTAGTTACCACCATAACTTGAATTATTAATTATTATTTTTAAATTCCTCATGGAAGATTAAAATTGATTGTCAAACATACCCTATTCCATTTGGCCTTTATATATCATAAATTAACACTTATTTGATCAATTTGACTATATTAATTTATTGGGTGGTTAACCAACTTTTCAACATCTTCATTTAGTTATGTCAATCTATCAAGTCTTCCCTCTTCCCATTAACATAATTTTGAGCTAAACTACTATCCTTAAAAGATAGTAAATTAAGCTTTAAATAATAATTTTATCTTAATACTTTGTAAATATTATATAACTTGGCATCAATAATTTTTAAACTTTGGTTGATACATATTACTCTTTGCCATTCAGATTGTCCTTTGTCTCTATCTCTTTAGATAGAAAATAAGATAATATTACAAGGACTAGACAACATTATTTATTTTGTAAGATATATCCTATGGTGCATCTATCCTTATGTGGGATTTTATTCTCTTATTTTTTTATTGTAGGCTATGAACCACTTTATTGATGACTCCATCAATAGCCTCCACAACTAAGTTTAGGTCTTTTTAATATCATCATCCTCTCTAGGCTTAGTTTTTAGATTTTTTCAACTGAAAGATCTCTTCTTCTTTCTAAAATTTAATCTCCTTTATTATTATCTATATTTTCCTCCTTTAAATTCTCTTTACTTGATTTTTTTCTTCAAATTCCATGGTGATATTTTAATCCTCAATGATAACCAATTTTTTCCTTCACAACTTATCAATTTGTAACTATTGTGTCCATGGTTGTACAAAAACTAGATCTATAAATGAATATAGATTAGAGGAGAAAGGGGAAAGGAAGGATAAGGTGAATTGATTAGGTGGCATAAGGACTGAAGGGTCAAGGTAAGTGGATAAACTAAGAGGTGTGAGGGGTGGAGAAGTGTCAAAATTTTTAGCTAAGCATCTTATCTTTAGAAGCCTTGATCTAAGCTAGGATCTTAGATATGTACTTAATTTAATTGGAATATTCCTTTATGATTATCACCAATGGAGATACAATTATAATTTTTGTATGCATTGGTAGAATCAACTATGTATAAGCATGTATTTTTAGTGATGGAGTGGCATAAATGAATTGTGAAACTAAATCTTCAAAAAAATTAGTTTAAAAGATAGTATTTAAAACATCTGAGGTTTGGGTGGATGTATACACAATAGTTGGTGAGGAAATAATAGGCTATATAATGACAAACTTTATTCGAGATATATAAAATTATCCAACAAAATTGAAAATAGGAGTTTGGATAGGAACAATAGAGACAACAATAGTATCCCTGGGAATGGTAATGGAATTTGATGTACTTACACTACTAGCTGAAATCATAGGAACAAACCTTGTATTTACAATGCTTATTAGACTAGGGTAAAAAATAGGAATAGATGCAAAGCTAAGACTAGACACCTTGGAAGAGTATTTTGATCTAAACTTCATATCATACCTTATAGTGTACTCTTCCTTTGAATATTTTCCTAATGATTTATCGTATGTGCCTAAGGGATAAGGTAAACCTAATGATCCTTGATATTATATTATAAATTGTGGTATTTCCTCCATCATAATTACTGAAACTTGTAGAATATCAGGAAGAGTCTATACAACTTGAAATATTATTGATGAGCTAGTTTCAACACATGTTACTAGAGAAGGATATTAATGAAACTTAACCTATGATTACCTAGGTCAAGCTAAAGAAATAGTAGTGGAAACATGTTTGACTTAAGGAACTGATACAAACCTAAGTGGTCCTCATGTGTTCATATAATAATTCTATGAAGGTGTATTCTTTGGGAGATGAAGCTTTCCAATTACACTTCTTCTTAATTATTCATTAGTCTCCTCTAGAGACTTTTCTCTATCAAAATGTTTTTAAACTCTTTCAAAGGTAGGATCATACTAGATATGTTGTGTATTTTCAATGGTCATCCTTACATATTTCATTCTTCCATACACCTCATATTCATCCTCAGCATTGAGTAATATCTTATCATGATAATATCTTTGATGAAAATAAGAGGCTCTAATTCCTCCCTAAAGGATCTTCAAATGATTGGCAACTTTACCTTTAAAATCCTAATGTCTAAATTCTATTAATTTTAAATTTAAGGATAATTTGTTGCATGAGGACTTAGATAATTAAGGCTACTATTCAAATTTGGTCATGCCTATGCTAAGTGTAATTTTATGGATAATGACCAATATGACATTTTTATAATTTTCATATATACTTTAAGATAAATGAAATTTTATCTATTGCTCAACCAAATTATCAATGACTAGTCTAGATAAGTAGAAAAGTGCCATATGTTTTCCCTATATCCTAATGATATTGTGATCTAGATAAAACCAATAATCTCCTAATATTTTAAGGCATTTTTGTTCTCATTTAATAACCTTGGCATTGGTTATATGTTGATAACTTGATACACCATTGGGTAGAACTGATCATCTATCATTTGTATATGGTGTCTAAAATTATGTATATGTAGCATGTTGAATTCATCACATATGTTATTTTAATCTTTGGGGTTCCATATAGGTGACCCTGGGAGACTAATTGTGGCACAAATTGCATCTAGTAAGTAAGAAAACATGTAGAAAGTTCCCTTCTGATTGACTTGGACACTTTTTTGTATTAGGTTAAATATAATTATCTCCCCCAAAGTATGTATATATTTGTTGTCAAAATCATCGACAACATGGGAACCCAAACCTCATTCACTTGTGAAGTAGAATCATCTTCATACAATATAATCAACAAATCCATTATAATTCTCAATCTTGGATTGAATTATGAAATGGGGATAGAGATTATACTATTATTTTTGACAAGATTAATAGGATCAGCTGTCCAACTTTGTAAGGTGTCTCTAATAACATGATATTAAACCATTGGATGGATATTTCATTAGTATAGACTGTATAAGGTGGGGAAAATATATAATAACATTTAAAACCAATTCTAGATATGTATGTTACTTCCACCTTACTTCTACGTATATGCAATCTATCATTTCTATAAATTCCAATAATGAATAAATTTATCAGTATGTAAACATAGAGGAATACCTCTAGTTTTTTTACCACTCTATACAATCCTATTGCCTTGATGACCAAGAAGTCATCAATTTATTCTAGTTAGTGGAGAGACAAGTCATATTTATCATTGTAGTTGTGTAATACTTTTACTTCCTAATATATCATAGAATAGTGGGGAAATTATCCATAGAGCATTTACATCAAAGGTAGTGTCTCTATATTATTCCTTTGCTCCATATTAGAGCAAAGGTGTAGTTGGAATATATTTGGGAACTATAAGTGTAATGGAATTTAAAATTATATACCTAATTTCATATAAGTGTTAAAGAAATCTAGGATATATCATAATTCTATGCTGACTTCAATTGTAAATGGTGTTAAATTTGAATTGGGACCAAATAAGTTACATTACCTAGAACTGAGACCAAAGAGGTAATTAATTTTTTTAATATTTAATTTATCCTTAACATTCCTTATCAGTTATCTTTTATATTTGAATTTTTTTTGGTTTATGCTTTCACAAGAGGTTTCTTCTATAGATATCAATTTAATTCATATTTTATAAGTTGAGTCACCCTTTTTATTTTTTACATCCATTGTTAGTGCCACTTAGTAGTATATCAATTGACTGGTGTTAGATTTAATATGTCTTTCATGAACATGTGGTGAACTATTTAGAATAAGGGTGTATGGCATGATGTTGCTTTAAAAAAAATTGAGTGTGAGTACATATGTGTCATACATCCTATAAATCTATGTCTGATTATGTTAATAAGGGACACATGTCATCATGTTGCATTATCACAGTCATCTACTCTCTATTTGATCACTCTAGGACTTAGAAAGTACATAGAGGTACCATATCAAGACACATGACATTATTGTACATGGTCGCATTGTTACATTCTTCTACAGCTTATAATTTTTGAACATATATGTGTGAGGATATGAAAAAGAGACACATGTCATATTTTTTCATGGACGGATCATGTCATGCACTTATTACTTAGTCAATTTAAACATTACTCTATGATTGTGAAATAGTGCAAGAATAAGATACCTATTATAAGTTTGGATACATTCATTTTCATGCCTCATAATTTGACTGTTGTATATTATATTTGAATATATAGTTAGTAATAATACCCTAAAAAACTTGAAGGAAAATATATCAAATAGTTAGCACCAATTCCTTGTGATTAATAATAAATACATGTGAGCCTTTACTCCAGAATATGATATTCAAAATTTAATTTTCAAAACACACAAAATAACCAAGTTATCTTGGTTAGGTAAAGTGTAATTAAATTTAAAACAAACTCATTTTTATTAAGCCTTTATGAGCTTGACATGAATTTAAGCTAAATTATTATGAAATGAACATGATCGACAAACTTAGGATTTGATTTAATCACAAATATTAGGATCACAAAAGAAATAGAGACTAAAATTTAAAAAATTGAGAAATAAATGGGTCTCCATTTTGAGTTTGAAAAAATATGGAATGTTGACCACAACAACATCTTTTACTCGTGGCTATATATTTTGGTCTTCTTCATGAGATGTTGTGAAGTACAATAGATGCCAAAAATGAGGTCCATAATTATCTGATGTTGTGGTATCATCATAATATTATGTTGTATTTGTATTTTCAATACTCTAATCTAATATCTTACCAATATTTTATGTTATAAAATGGCCATAATTGATAATATTACTAATATCTTGTGTAGAATGGGCATGTGCCCATTCTATGAAAGATAAGACTATTGATCTTATCTTGTTTTTTAGAATTGGATTAATTGATAATATTCAATATTCCTACCTTTTGTTACATAATGGGCTTAATTGATAATATTAAATATTCCTATATTGTGTTAAATAATTGGATTAATTAATAATCTTCTTAATATCTTGTGTAGAATTGGCATGTGCTTATTTTACCCAAGATAAGAATATAACCTTCTTTGAAGTGACTCTATAAAAGTGTAAATCTAGATGAGGTAGTTGATTATGTAACTTATGGACTGGTAGCTAACATGGATAAGAGTGCCATATTAACTATTGATTGATGATAGTTAAGTTACCATATGGTATGCATGGCTAATATGATAGATGATCTATAGAAAAAGGATAGGAATAGTTAGACTAAAGAAAAATTCTTCCAAATTGAGGATAAGAAATCAATAGATCAAAAGATGATGATAGGAATATAATAAGAAAAGTAATGATATTATGTAGTATTGTAAGTGTCTCAAGTGCCTTCTAACCTTGAATGTCCATGTAGTGTTGAAATTTTATATAATAAAAAAAATTTATATGATTGTGTATTGTTAATGGATATGTGATAAAAATTATTATTATTGTTGTGGATGTATAATGTTTATGGCTACACGAACTTTCTAGTTTATATTACAAATTAATAAGATAAATATACATAACATTTAGTGGGTCCCTATAAGTTGTGCATAGTGATTCATTCTAAATTCAATGGGTCCCTATTTAGTTTAGACATGGGGGTGTGTTGGTCACAATAAAACCTATAATAATATATTAAATCATCAATTAGGAAGCTATTATTATTATATTTTGTATAATTCATGTGTCCATCCTACACAAGAATCTAATAATATAGGTCTCTGATGCTCATATGTTTTATATATTATTTAGAATAGACATGTGCTCATTCTACACAATATATGTATATTATCAACTATAAAATCCCAATATAGATGTGTCCATTCCATAGAAAATGATAAGATTAACTTATTAATTGACAAATTATGAGCAACATGTCTTGTATTATTAACCTGTTTAGTGTGTATGTTTACCTTATGCATCCCAATTCATGAATATTTCTAAAATGTTATGAATTGTATTAAATTTAAAAAATATTTTATTTTTACCATCAGAAGTGTATACAACATAAATGAGCACTTATTTAAAAATTTATACTATACACACCTTCTGGGTGCCAAGTTAGGCTATAATAAACTTCATATCATTATTCTAGTCTATCAAATATGTACTTATATCATTTACATGACTATGAATTACTCTGAACTACTCCTTGCACCTTGTACATATGTAGGTGCTTCTATCTTAGCTTGTGTTTCAAGTCTTTTATTTTATTGCTAACATACATTACAATCTAACCTCTACAAGGACAAATTACTCAATCCACACAACATCATCCACCTGGCATAAATTATTCAAATCAAACACATGATTTGAGAATAAAATAAATCAATACAAACTCATGAAAAGTTCTAAAACTTTCTTTCTTGCATTAGCTTGCCAAAATTATCATTTCCCTAAAATGAATGAAAGTCATGTATAAATAGGATTTTTATGGGAAACACCTTATATTCATATCTTGTTGCCTACACAAAGGTAAAAATAAGATATATCTAATTTTATATAAAAACCTTTTAATTGTAGACTATATCGGGTAGAGGTAATTGGTAATAATTATCAAATCTAACACCAACTATGTATGCTACTAAAACTTAACTTTGAAGTGTATTAAAAATATCATTTTTTTTGGGTCCTATAGTTAACAAATTAATAAGGACATAAATGTATGTAAATGCCTCTGGTTTTGATAGTACACTATGCATTCCTACTACTTTAATGGCTAACATGTCATCTATGTATTTGTGTTGGTGGAAATGCAAGTAATTTTCATCACTTTAATATCATGTTGCTTTTTGTGCTTCTCAAATCACTAAGTAATGGGATTTTTTTTAATTACTACTTCTTGAAAATTAATTACTTATTAATGGTACATGACACTATCTTTTTATTTAAAATTTTATTTTATGACTTATGTTTTCGGTCTTTTAGGATACATATTTATTTATAATGGCCTCTTGTAAATTGAGTTATCCATTTGCTTTATTACATTAATATTTAGTGTCACTTGGTGACACATCACATGGTCACAATGAAAATTAATGTCTTATGTGTACTTTTGGTTGATTGTACTTAATAATAACGTGTTATAATCATGCATAGTCACATTGTCACATAATTATATTAGCTAATATTTTTTAACATAGATGTGCAAGGCTTCAAAAAGAAGACACATGGCATATTTTTACATAATCATATCATTGTAGTTATTTATAATGTAGCCTCTTTGAACCTTGATCTATGATAGTATTAAAATTATACATGTAGAGAAAATCATTGTGATATGTAGAAACTTCTCATAATGTCTCAAGGTTGGACAGGTTGAATCTCATGCATCATAGTTTGAGTGTTGTTTATGAGGTGTGAATAAATCTTTCAATTTAAGACCCTACATGGAGAAAAATATATCAAGAACCTGGTTTTAGTTTATTGTAAGTAGTAGCATATAAATGTAAACATTTACTTATAAATGTGATATGAAAAAGTAAATTTTATATACTGATAGAACAATTAGGCTATCTTTTCTAGATAAATTAAAGTTAATTGTAGAAATAATTCTACTTGTCTAATCAAACCATTACTATCTTGTCATTAATTTAAATTAAATTTTTACAAAATGATCATGATAAATAATACTTGGGCTTGAATTTAATTACAAGCCTTAAGATCATGAAATATATAAATAGAGAACAAAAGAGAAAACTTTTAAGAAATAAATAGGTCTCCATTTTAATTTTGAAAATGGGGTTTATTGGTCAAAAAAAAATATTTTATCACTTTTTGACATGGCATAAAGAGTTAAGCCAAAAAATATTGAATATTACTTAGCTAATAAACTTAGGCTAATGATTTAAACCATGCTTTGATATTTTACACAAAAAAATGGGTCTTCATTTTCTTATTAAATTGGGGTTTCTTGGTCACAACAATAAGAATATAAGACATGTTGTTCATATTATTCCTATCTTATTCAGAATGGGCATGCTCCCATTCTACACAAGATAGGAATATTATCAAATGTTAGAGGCCAATGTAGATGTTATGATTCCACATGAGATAAGAATATTGACTTCTTAATTGATATTATAAATAGCATGTCATGTATTCTTAACTTGTGTAGACTACACAAGATAATAATATAGGTCTCTAATGTTCATATTATTCCTATCTTGTTTAGAATTGGTATGTGCCCATTATATACAAGTCTATAAGAATATTATCAACAATGGTCAATATGTATTTTTTATTATTCTACCAATCCTACAATAATTTACAAGTTTAAATATTAATAAACATCCTTTCAAATTTATGATTTAATAACTAATTTATCTAAATAATTTGTTTTTACATGGTTTGAAAACATGATTTCAACATATGTTTAATCTTTGACAACCATAATAAAATCAAAAAATTGTGACTATTATTTAAAATAAGAAATAATGGCTCTTGTGGGTAGTGATCCATACCAATGTATTTCATTTATTTAAGATGCATTGGAATGGGAGAAAAGAGATTATTAGTTTTTATAAATCTATTGTACATCTAACTATCATAATGACCTCATGTTGTTTCATTCTTTGTTAATGGAATAGGTGGTTATGATATTGTTAAATGTTCAATCCATTTTAGAGAATGTATTAAGTTCTCAGGTGGAGAAAATTAAAAAAAAATATGTTCATCATAAATTATTCAAATGGAGATGGATGTTCTATTATGTATAAAAGTGGCATGGTTCATTCAACAAAATATAAAAAAGATTATTTTTATTCTTACAGTTGGAAATTAGAATTGCATACAAATAAAGACACTACTGGAGTGAAAATCAATCAAAGTATTTGTAATGAAATTACAATAGCTTTTATAATAATTTATCAATATGCATTCACTTCATCCATCATCCATTGCTTGAATATGGATAAAGAATTGGGAAAAAAAAGCTTTTCATTCAAAGTGTTTACATATATGAGGAAAATATTGTCCAAGTTAGAAAAAGAAACTTTAGTATCACACTTCCAAGAGCTAAGGGAATATACAAGGGAAAAAACTATATTGAATCATGTTGAAAAATAATTTAAGAAATATGAATCTTCAACATTCATGAAATTTAACTTTTCCTATTCAATGAAAAATCATTCAATATTAGAGTTGAATGTTGTCACCAAGCTCCTTCTAAATACCAATATCAATCCCTTGATTCAGTGAATGTTGATATTCTAGTTAGTTTTATGTTTTGTAAGATTATGCCTCTTCATTGATAGATGGTATTATTTTCCTTTATAAAAAAACTAGTGATATCTTGGACATTGAGTTCGAGTATTAATTATAATATTCTAAGACAAACTTCTATATTATCGATGGAGAACATATCCTCAAAGCTTAGAAAATTATCCTTCAAACCATAAGTTTTCTTCTTTTCATGAAAAAATAAATCAAATGTTTACTCATATTATTTGTGCCAAATTCATAGTAGAACAAATAATCAGTATCTACAGATAAAAAAATATGGCCAAAAAAACATGTGTTCTAACAAAGTTTATTGACTAGTTGTACAAAACTAGGGTGACATGGATTATGGAAAAAAAGACCACAATGCCTCGTTTATGGCCAGATAAGACATATAAATATAAGGTACTTAAAATATTTAATTTAGTTCAACTAAAAATAATAAAAAATTAAATTAAAAAATTAAAAAAAAATCATTTAATTACTAGATATGTCTAATTAATGTAAATTATTTTTATGCTCGAACACATGTATTTGAACAAGAGATTTTAAATAAGAAAAATTGGTCAACCTTAGTGATCAGATGTCATTTATCATTTTTTTCATGAAAATATGGAGAAAATGGGTTATGTTTTTAAATATCTACATAAATTGTGGGTTATCTTGTTTCCCTAAGAAAGATAATGACCAAGATTTTAAGGAAAAATCATTAGATCATCCTACAATAGGTTTATTAAGAGTCAAAATGGGTATGTATACAAAATAATTATTTTTACTCGTAGAGAGAGTTATGAGTGAAGAATTTTTTATGCAAACAACTCTTGAATCTAGTGTGAAGGCAAAAACATTAAGTTCTTATTGCAAAAGACTGAAGGAGAATAGAGTCTCAAGGGTGAAAATTAAAGACTATTTGAATTTAGGGTGAAGAAGTAGCTATGATGGGATGCATTATATCATATGTGATTGAAATGGTTGGCATGCATGAAACTCACTTTGACAAAATCTATGATAAATTCAAAGATGAAACTGGAAAAATAAAAATAAAAATATTAAACTAGGGTAAGGTAGTCAAATAAAAGTAGAAGGTAAAACATCAATATCAAAACATTCCATTGTCTGCATA
The DNA here is from genome assembly GCA_037957365.1 of Torreya grandis. Lineage (NCBI taxonomy): Eukaryota > Viridiplantae > Streptophyta > Pinopsida > Cupressales > Taxaceae > Torreya > Torreya grandis. The sequence continues at coordinate 937,020 of JARHVA010005349.1, forward strand.
TAGCCATAGGTGTCATCATTTACTAAACATCCTCAATAAGGGAGGAATATACTTATGAGTTCACATGCCAGTTTATTTTTATTTTTCTATTGGGATGAAAATTGGAACCACTAGAAAGCCATCTTTCTCCTCTTAGTCTAAAGGTTGGTATTACATATTTTTGTAATATTGTGACTGATATCACACAAACTAATATTATAGATTTGATTTCTTACATTAGGTATAGCATAATGAATCATGTGTGCATATTCTTGCTCTAGTGATTAAATATTACTTGTTTCATAATTGTGTATGCATTTATATTAAAAAGTCTAAGTAAAAGAATGAAAACATTTATGAAGGATGTTACATGATTTTGAATAAGGAAGGTGAGTTCGAGGGACTTTCAATGATCTTTAGCATTTATGATATCCATAATTAAAAATATAGACTCAATGAAGAAGTGGGGATAAAACTTGACTAGTCACACACCAAGCCTTTAGATATTTTAAGGCCAATTAATATTGGGATTGTCTTATCAAAACATCCATTTAAGTATGAGAGATCTATAAATTTTTGGGATAAAGTGTTAATAAGATGTAACATAGACAAGCCCCAAGGGTTAGCTCGAGTGGATAGGATTAACAAATTTAATCACCTAGGTCTTGAGTTCAATTCTTGTGGAGCAACTTGTGATGCATCGAGGCTTCGGGGTAAACACAAATCCTAAGGAACTAGAGCAAGTCACATTCATTAATAGAGAGTCTTCTTTGAATAGGGTTCATTTTAAGAGGTCATGATGAAATCCCCTAGGTTTGTTTAGGTGAATTGGATTCATAGACTTAGTAAATCTAAGTGTATAGAGGAGGGGAAAAATCACCTTATTTGTTTTCCATATAGCTTATTGATAGCATTCGACTAGGGTGATAGTGCTCTATGCAAATTTATACCTCTACATGGTACTATGCTACTAGGTGACACCACATTGTCATGTGATAATATGATGTCATGCAACTTCATGCCATCGTATGACAATATGGTGTGAAGTGGTATCATGCCACTAGGTGGTACCATGCTATCATTCAATATTACCCTATTGTGTGACTTTATTCCACCACATGACATCATGCTTTTGAGTGGTGCTATGTTTCTAGGTGGTACTATATTACCATGTAGTAGTATGTTGTCATGCAATATCATGCTCTCGTATAGCATCATGTTGCCATATGGCATCATGCTATCAGCTAAAACTATGTCACCATGCAACTTGATTTTATTAGGTGATGTTATACCCTCGTATAACTTGATAGTGCCACATGACATAATGATGTCATTTGACATGTTGGTTTTGGGTAGTGGCATATTGCCATGTAGTCATTTCTCAACAACTTGTTGTCATCTGGTAGTGTATTGCTAGGCATCAACTATCATTCACTGGAATATGATCATTTCTCACTGGTCACACTAACTTATTGCTTCGGTTCCCCTCATGGATTATAAATGCTCCCATAATTCCCTCATTTTCACTCTTTATCCTCCATTTTATTTTCAAGCTTCACCTAAAACTTCAAAGTCTACATTAAAGTTTCAATGGCATTTGGATCTACAAAAATTAAAATAAGGGTGATTCAAAGCTTAATTTTCAAGAATATATTGTGTCCAAATTTCTTCTAGATGGTGGATTATCTAGAATCTGATGTGGATTGGATAGATCAATGTGAACTTAGATGCCTTGTACAGATGCCTCAATATGACATGTTGATCAATAATAACCTATTGTGATCTCAGGTTACCTACCATAACCATACTAAGACCCATTTATATGTTTAGTTTAACAATAAATTAATATCCTTTGTCACCTCTCTATTATATATTTATAATTTAACATGGCCTCCACATTGCAATACAAGCGCTATTAACACCAAGGTTTTCTTATTTGATGTTGACAAAAACTACTTGAAGTCAATCTAAAAATTATCTATAAACCCTATTGGTAAGTGTTATATTTATTAATGATATTAATATTTTTAAATTATTCTTGAATCATTTATTATAATTAGTTTGATATCCTAATTTTAATTTCATGCTTTCTATTTTCATTACAAATAGTCAAAATCTAAGGGGAATCTTGGTTGAAAATTTTGTTAATCCATTTCTCAAGTCTTTTGTGCATTTCTTCCAAGATAGAATTGTTTTATAGGGAATACCATCAGACATTCCCTTTTAGGCTATTTACTACATTATTCATTCTCTATTGGGTTTTATATGTGACTGGTGCATAGTTATATCTAACAGGATTAGGGATGAGTAGAATTATGCATTTTCAAAGGACACTTGAACCATTTCATCTTCCAACTATATTTTGGCCTTATATTTTAAAGCCTTATTGATATACAAAATACTACAATTCTCATTGAATTCCATCAAAAAATGAAATTTAATGCTTTTTCTATCGAAGAATAGGAGGTAAGTTTAGTTTTCCTAATAGTCACCTCTGTTACTTTATACATATTTCTAATTTTAACATTTCTTAGCTTGTTAGTTGTTACAAGTAAGAGTGCATGCATATGCCACAATAAAATAGGTAGCATCTAAAGGTTAGCATGCTCTATATGGCTCTGGTGATACCCAATCCATAGATTCTTCACTCAATTCATTTCAAATTTTCAAGCACTCAAGAAGTGATCCTATTTTATCTCTACTTCCAGATTCCCCCAAATTTCCTTTAATGTTTATTTCTTGTATTATTTAATGGGAAAAAAAATATATTAGTTTTTTTAATTTTTTTACAGTTGACTCTCAATTTTTTGTCATTGAATATTCTTCCTACCAACACAATCAATGTTTGCCACCTTACAAATTTATTTTGAATTAAATTTTATTAGAATTGGGTAGTTTATTAACTAGATAATTTACTCATTTTATAGGTGAAACAACCACTATCACTCCCCAACATGACAATAAGAGGGGAAGAATCAAATCCCACAAGGACAATAAAAATGGAAGAGTTAGTCACCCTAACTACATTTAATAATAAATTTGATTTGAATTTGCATTAATTTTATGTTTTTAAAGTTACCAATTTTAAATATTTTTTTGTTTTGCAGGTCACCCTAAATTTATGAAGAGATCAAGAAGTATGCCACCACCCCCACTACCCATATAGACTTAGATAATATTAAATAACATATCCCTCCCTACACAAAGTAGAGGAACCCTATAAATTTTTGATTTCTCAAATTTCTCTATTAGTGGCATTTCTAGTGAACAGGGTTTGACATGTTTGTAGAAAATTAATATGGATGAAGAGTTTCTTGGGATCGAAAGCAGGGCCCTAAATTATGGTGTATTTAATCCACATGATTTTATTCAATTTGTTAATGTGCCTATAAAAATGCCTTCTATGGCTACCTATTCCCCCACTAATAATCTAAACATCTCTAATGATTCCATCACTAATTTTTCATTAGAAAATCTAGTTTTAGAAAATATACTTGCTAATCTGAGAGATGGTGTTATTGAAGAATTTAATGATTTAAAACAATGGGAGATAAGGAAAAAATAACTTATCATATAAATAAATGCCCATTATCACAACCACTCCCAAAGAATTATTTTGTTTTTTCTTGTTCAAAATGAACCCTCAAAGATTGATGTTTTATTCCATCAAGCTCAATCTAGATTAATTTCTATTAACAATGTTTATAATGATAGGGATTTAGGGATTATCATAAATAGATTGAAAATTTTAAATGGAGAATCTCAATCCTATTTCAATAAATGGGTTAGAGATATAAACCTTTATATCATTGTACAAGCAGAGACGGATAAAGCTATGGTAAATTTTCATTATCTATAATGTGTATTTTAGTTATTAAACTTTGTATGTGCTTGATACTTATATATTTTTTGTTAATGGTAGGAAAAAATTAAAAATTTAAAGAAATAAGCATATATTCTTAATGAGCATTTTAAAAATTCCCATAAAAATATCACCTCAGTGATTACATTCAAGTAAAATATTTTTCTGTTAAATAAATAAAACAACACTTTGAAGATAATAATTAAAGATCATGGGATGGATCCAAGCATTTTATTAAATCAAAAAATAGATGCTTATCCAACTATTATTTTAGATGGAGATGTAGTGATTGAAAAGAGTGTAAATCTTGCAAATATCAATTCTGTTCTAGAGGATCTTTAGAAGGAAGGAGTTATAATGGAGGATACACAGGCAGGTCAAGACAATGAGGTTTCCATGGAGGGCGATGGCAAGTAGCAAGTGGGTGGAGAGTATTTTTCAGATAAATGTTAATTCGATTTTAAAAAATTATAATTTTCAACATTACAATGATTTATATCATGTTTGTTTCAAAAACACTTGTTTCACTTAATAGAATTTATAATGTCAATGATATTTTACAGTTGTTCCAAATACTTTGGGTATATAGTTTTAATATTTTAAATATTAAAAATGTATTGTGCTCAATTTTATATATTCTATGGAGATAAATTAGAGTAAATATTCTATAGATTTGTATTTTTATATTAGTTGTAGTATTTGAAAAAGTGTTGATTGAATGCATTATTTAAATATTCTTCAATCTAAACTATTATGGAGGCAATGTTAGGAAATTTAACTATTGATACTATTCATAGTTATAATGTTATGTAATAACAATATAACATATATAGGATATGTGGAAATTGTGGTGTAATTTGGAAATATGTGATCCCTAACTATAGAAAAAATATTTCCTATATATTTATGTAATGGTTCAAATGTAAATATGCAAAAGAATAATATTTGTGCAATTAAAATATTTGTCTATCTTTTGTTTCAACACTTATGCATGTATTAAATCTATGTATAAGCTCTCCAAATTACTATTATAGATAATTATTATAATGAAAATAATAAATCTTAATAATTGGAGAAGTTTTAGTGACATGAGAAATGGTGTCCTAAGGTGCACTGTGCATGTCTACACATAAGACTTGTATGCTTCAATGAATGCTATAATGAAATTGTCTATAGAATGTTAATTAGAATTATGATTTATTCTTAATGGATTAATTACATTGCAAAGGTTGTAGAATTAATATTTGAAATACATAGAATTATAATAGAACAAATAAAATGCTTAATTCCAATGTATTAAATAAGATTCATAATTGTAACATGTAGGAAATAGATTACAAAATTTAAACTATTTGAAGATGAAAGAATATAAAATATTTCAAAAAATAGTAATTGTCATACTTACCAAGCTAAAAGTTGGGAAAATTCAAACTTTGTGAAGATGAAAGAATATGAAATATTTTAAAAAATAATAATTTTTATATTTATCAAACTAAAATTCAACTAAAACAATCCTCGAGAAACTTTTTCAATGTAATTGTGATTTGCATCTACCATGCTAGTGTCATATTTAGTTTCAATATTCACATCCTCTATACTAGTATCTGTATTACTAACACCTCTTATTTAAATTAGAGAACTCCATGTTTTCACTACTCTATTATAAGGAAACTTGTCCAAAAAATAATGTGAAACATATAGTCTCAAGAAAATCTCTAATTTTTTATCCAATCTATTTCTAAGTTTTGAATTCATGAAGGATAATGCACTAAACACTCACTCATATTCCATAAAACCCAAAATCATTGTTTTAACAAGTCCATGTAATCTAAAATATTCACTAATAATTTATTGTAAGATGTTACTTAGATTAAAAAAATACATAACTGTGTAATGGCACCATTTTCTGTTGGGTCACTTAAACACTAAAATTGATCTATCATTATAATCTCAAATTGTGTCGATTGAGATGTCAATAATTATTTATTTAAAATACCATTAATATGAACTCCATTAACATCTATATATTTACAAAAAAATATAACAATTGTTTCCATGTATTTATGAAATAAACTAATAATCTATTCTTGACTATTAACACTGTTCCAAAAAATGAAATTCGTAACTCCCATGCCCTCCAACAACTCATCCTTTTGAAAATGTTCTCTGATCTCATTGGATAAACTTTGTGATATTTTTATTAATTTACGTCATGTTTTAGATAAAATATTATCATATAGTAGATGTGTCATAAGTACATCTTCAGGTTTAGCTCCCACAACTTCAAGTCATCTAGAGCATGTGTGCATTGGCATCTCAATGCCGTTTACCATGACACAAAGATGATCATGTCTATTGAATTTCAAATAACTCTCTGGATTCTAAAAATCTATCAAAATTTTCTAGGTTATAAAAATAGGTTCATGAAATCTTTCATTTGATGTGTATAATATATCTAAAGATTGGCATGCACATTTTCTCAAATGTATGAAGTCAACAATATAGATAGATTTATCTTGGGCATGTTTCATTAAATAGTTTATTACCCTAAACATTATAAAAATACCAAATAATGTGAGTAATGTTTATAAATCTATTAAATGACATAGGAAATCTTTTGCTTTGTCAAATTCCCTATGATATTTATACATAGAACCTGTTAAAGATGGATATTCCTCAAAAAAATTGCATGCAAGTTCATACATAGAAATCCATCTAGTTTTTACATATTTTAGTAGTTTTTTACCATCTGTCACCCCAACTACAAATTTTTGAAACTCCATAAATCTTTTTGGGCTACTTGACATGTGAGCATACAAGTCATGAATAAGCTCTTCTGCTTTTATGACATTACTGAATGTGCTAACATTTTTATATGCAAGATTAATCCTATGAACCATGCAATGAATTGGAATCATAAATGGAAAAACTATTGTTTGAAGGTAAACACAAATATTGTTTATATGCCCCTGCATCACTAATGCACCATCAGTGCCAACACACACCAACTTCATAGATATGGAATAATCATCCATCCCAGCTCTCTTTCTTAAATTGGATACAACTAATTTATGAAAATTATATGCATTGTAATTTTCAACCACTTTATGGATAACTAAAATATGAGATTGCCTTGAATAGTTTGCAAAAGTATACACATACATGCAAACCCATGTTGTGTTGTCAATTGCAGTGACCTCATCGATGGATAGTGAGATAAACAGTGATCTTTTAACACTTTCTTTCAAATCTTCCTTCTCAACAATGGCTAGACATTTTTCCATTTCCCAAGCATTTTTATCTGACCAATGTGACTGTGGAATATCCAAAAACCCATTATGTTGAAATAAAATTTTGTAATTTAGAAAATTAAAAATGGGTCTACCTTTTTTTAATATATGGAAATTAGTAGAGAAATATAAATATTTTGCCTTAAGATTGGACTGCAAAACTTTTTCAAATTACTTTGATTGATCCCTCTTTCTTAGAAATTTGTTTTTGTCATTTTTGATCATTTTCATATTCACATGCATATCTTACATGCATGCATTCTTCTCCATTTTTCCATCTATGTGTTCTTGTTATCTATCTATCTAGGTACTTCACAGATATATATATATATATATATATATATATATATATATATATATATATATATATATATATATATATATATTCTCATAATGTTTCTCAATTATGTCTAATTTTAGTTGCATTCTATGTTCTTTTCTAAGTTTCTAATTGAAAATTGTATTTTTGCATTCTGTTGGAGGCTCATTAACATTTTCCAATTCTATAGATTCTATAAATGGATATTTTATAGCCTATTCAACTTGAAAAGACCTACCTATTGTCCATGTACTTATCTTCCTCTATCAACTTTTTTGAGTTTATTTTTTAACAAATTTGGATGTCTAAAGAGAGAGAGCTATAATTCACTTGTGAAGTGCCTAGAGGAGTGTCTTCTAGTAAAGTGCCCAGAGGAGTGTCTTTTAGGGGTGGCATGTCATTAATAAATATTTTGAGTGTTGAAAAGTTATTGGGATTGATTCTTTCTAATAAAATAGTGTCACTATCCATGTTTATTTTTGCATTGAAATGGTTTTGAAATTATTATACAATTAAAAAAATTGATATTTTATAAATGAATTAGAACTACCTATATTTTTAGTACATGTCATTTGTGGTCTTCTTTCCTAGGTTTCTAAAATACTAAAGTATGTTGTATTTTATTGATGTTTGTTGTGGTGTTTTACCCTTATCATTACCTCTTGATGCCATAGTAACTAAGGCAAGATGCTACTGAGCGATGCAATGCTACTGAGTAGTCATAGCAGGACACATTGCATTCATGTGGTTACTAGGGGCACTACTACCAGGTGGTAAAGAACCATAGTGATATTGTGTGACATAGTGCTATCAGATGTTGTTTTATTTTCAAGTGATTTAGTGTTTCTGGTCTTTAGTCTACTACCAAATGTTAGGTTGTTGTTATATGACATAGTGCTTTCGATCATCAATCTATTATCATGTGACATAGTGATACCACATGTCACAGTGATACCATACATCATAGTTCTATTGCACATCATAGTTATACCACATGACACAGTGTTGTTAGATGGTGTATTACTATTAGGTAGTTCAATGTTGTTAAGTGTCAATCTGTTGTCATGAAACATAGTATTATTACATGACATAATGTTATTGCATGAATTTGTGCTACCATATGGCATATTATTGGTGGGTAATGTATTATTATAGGGTATTCAGATTCTACTGGGTGGTGGAGTTTTGTCAGGGGGTTGAAAGTAGTTAGATATTACAATCTGACCTCAAGACTCAAGATCTTGGTAGTATGGTAAAGAAAGATACTTTGATGGTAAGTTGGTGACCTCTAGGAACATATGTACTATATATATATATATATATATATATATATATATATATATATATATATATATATATATATATATATATATATATATATGAAAAATTACATGGATAACCCTATAATTATTATGAATCATTGGTGAGGTGACCCCTAAAAAAATAACATCCTAAAATTTTAGGTGAATGGGTCCTATGTTGTACATGAAAAATTTACCAAATTCAAATTCCCCAAATTGAAATATTCATGAATTAACAAATATTCACCACTAAATTTTACCCTATCTTCAAATCCTCAGATATTAAAAAAAAGATGCAACATAGACTCATCCCCTTTTTTAATAATTTATAGAGGCACAAATGCAATACAAGTTATGATAGTTTTAAATATGACTTCACTAATATGCATAGTGAAAAATATAATGTAGGATATGATGCTTTAAAATTACTAAAAATATCACTACACCTCTGGGTATGTACATTGTTTGATAATATTATAAAATTTTAATAGTACAATAAATGATTTCTATAGTTAAATTTAATGCTTTGGATCATAATCTATACTACATGAATATATATATATATATATATATATATATATATATATATATATATATATATATATATATATATATATATATATATATATATATATATATATATATATATATATATATATATATATATGTAGTGCTATTTTTTTAGAATGGACATCCACCTATTCTTAGATATTAGACATCTCCATGTATCTAATAATAGGTGGCCATCCATTCTAAATAATTTTGAATATTATTCTAAACTTGTATGTTACATGTTGGTATAAAATTTTAAGCCATTATTAAAAATGATGAATGTAGATGATGAATTAAATGATGAGGTCCAATTAAATCAATGCTCAACTTCAACTCAAAGGGATAAAACTAAATATCTAGATGACACATCTAATTGACAAGATGAACTTCAGCAAAACATGCAATTGGTTGTGTTAAACATAATAACTACATAAAAACATGCACCATCAATTATAACACTTGGCTCACAAACAAGTATTAATTATTACTTATCAATTATATAAAACTTCACTACTTCACAATGTTGGTTTGATTCTATTTGTCAAACATTACGTAATTATAATTTTATATTCTTGTGTATATTTGACTATAGATGATGTATAATATGTCAAAATTCATAGGAATGTAGGTAAAACATTAACTGACATATTACTATTACATTAAAAAATAAGTTCAATGTAAAAATTTAGTCTCAATATTATTATTTTCCACACTACCTCCAAAGAAAATTTATCTTTTTTTAACTTAGACTAATTGTTAATTTAAAAACATTCATTGAAAAATAATAACATGTTCCAAGTCAACAATGAACACATATAACTAAGAGGATATTTCAACCATTTTTTAATGGTTATTGTTGACGTAGTGGATTGCACCCATGGGCAGGAGGCCGAGCTCCTGCCTTCCACACGCAACAATGGAAACTCCCCTCTCACCTGTGGGACTGGCGAAGCTGGAGGAGAGAGTCTCTAGATAAGGGCTAGCTCCCTTTGATGAATCATGTTCATTCTAACAAGTGCTAATACACACACACACACACACACACACACACACACACACACACACACACACACACACACACACACACACACACACACACACACACACACACACACACACACACACATATATATAATGGGGGGGATGAAAAGGGAGAAAGATTGCAGGAAAACAAACTACTCTAAAGAGGTGATGCACCAAAATAAAGTCGACCTTCTCACATTTACACTTAATTCAGACAAACACATACATACATTTCCAACTTGGCAGAAGGACCAGGCTACAAGAAACATGGCAGGGAGGCTTTAATGGAGAATACAGAAAATAGAGATCACCAAAGGTGCTATGAAACACACACTTATATAGTAATTTCTTATGTTTCTGCACTTCCAAATACAACTCTCCTTGTCAGCTATAGAAATGGCACCTTATAGACAATATATATGTTGGTGTTAGACCTATGAAAGCATCAAGAAATAATGAATAAACACAAACTAACACTCGAGACATACTCAAAAATATCTATCCAAGATAGAGGTAAAAAATGCATCTATTGATTCAGGTGAAATTTTGCCAAGGCTACGCCTTACAAATGTGGAAGATGATTACAAAATAGACAAGTCCTCAATATATAGGAAAAGAAAGGAGGCCTTTTGGCACCCCTTTTTACAAGTGACCCATGTGCCTTGCAAGCATTGGGAAGAGCAGGCCACCCAAAACATCAATGAGCATGCACCCTTTGTCTGCTTGTAAGGCCGCTTCTTTAAGGTGATTACACGGTTTGTCTAATCATAAATGCAAAATGAAGAAAATTAGTTGCACTGCTAACTGTTTGTGCCTTCTAATGGTCAATTTGCAGGCACTATGTCATCTGTTAGAGTTATTTCTTGAACTGACACCTCCCTTCACGAGTTGGACAACCTATTTGCTCCATGCTTGGCACTTTGTCTCTTCCCTATCTTGTCCAATTTTTGGCTCCTTTAGCCCTCAGGCTATCTTCTAGTAGGTTGCTGCATTTTTGGGCCTTTTCCATGGTTAGCACTCCTTTGGTTCGAAAGCAAATGGCTCTTTCATTGTGTTAGAATTGACGTTCATGCAGCCGTCATCGCTTTGACAACCAACGAATAATATGCCTATTTATATTTGATGGCTTTTGGGTTGTCATCATCATCGACAAATTCCTTCAGGCTTTTTTGCTTGTTGAACTGACCCTTGAACCAACCGCATTGAACCGAAGCATTGAACTGGTTCAACAGTTCATTACTATGCACTGAGCATGATTAAACTGAGCCTTTGAACTTTGCCAATGAATCAAAAGCCATTGACCTGTTGAACTGAACCAAGTGTTAAACCTTAAGCTTTGAATTGGTGCGTTGAACCAACTGAATGAACCAATTGGTTGAACCAAAGTGTTGAGCCTTTTTGTTTGAACCAAGCGATGAACCAAGCATAGAAATTCAAGCGATGAACTAAGGCTTGAACAAAAATTGGTTGAACTACCGATTGAACTTTGCATTAAACTTAGCTAATTGAACCAAGCCAAAGAACTTGAAGATTGAACCAAGCAACTGTAGAGTTCATATAAATTCTTGGACTTGTGAAAAATCAAAAAATGAATTGGCCTTAAATAGCAGGGGGAGAAGGGGACCAATTTTTTGCCCTGTTGGGCAAAAATGGTCAGCAGATTGGTGCCTCCTAGGGGAAGCATGCTTGCCATGCTCAAAATCTAGTTGCCTTAAAAATCCATTAGGCACAGATTTAGATTGTAACTTTAAAATAGCAACAGTTCTGATAAATTATAGAATCAATCATGTAAATTCACTCCAAGAGGAAAAGAAAACACACACAAAGCTAAGAAAACTATTAACACGTGCAGAAAGCACTTAGGGAAAATAGGGAAAGAAAACTGAAAGCAACCTACTATATACAACTAACCAAGTATTTTTGATTCCCTCCTGGATCAAAGGGAAAAATTCTAATGTCTCCATCTGACACACCCAGTATCGATAATGGATCCCATAAGGAAATATTTATGTACAGCTCCTTCACCCAGTCTACCATGTTGATCTGAGGATTGTTCCCTTCCATATTTTCTTTGGGGTCACTTGTAGCCTTCTAAGGCATAGGCTGGGGAGCTGAATGTATGATTGGTAGCCTAAAATTTTGGAATTTTTGGTTCACTTGTGGTGGAAGAGATGGTGTGGATGTTTGAACAGCTACTTGAGTTTCTTCCATAGCTCTCCCTTTGGATCTTGTGTTGGCTACAACACAGTCAGCCTGATTGTCTGCAACACCCACATAATTGATCACATAGAACTCACCCTCTAGGTGGTTCATAAGAGTAGAGTCAGGCTGACTCTGACTGCTACTTTTGCTAGGTTGCATTGGAGCCTTGAAGACTTGGGAATGAGTGGCTACCTGATTGTCCAGCACACTTGGGTAGCAACCCATCATCTCATTTGCATAAATGGCTTGGTCCTGACCATATCATGTGGTTGAACAACTTGGTTGTTCCTACACCAGATTATCTTGAATGGGCACCATAGCTTTAGATGGAGGGGCACCTAGGTTGTAGCCTTAGAAAGGTCTGGTCTAAGTAAGCTAACCCTGTCCTTGATTGTAGTTTTGGAAAGGGAGTCTAGGGGCTTGACCATAATGTTGGTATCCCTAATTTGGTCTGTTGATTTGAGCTTGTTGCCTTTTAAGAGCTACAAGTTCATTTGACATACTCTGCAATAGCCTCTTAACTTCATGAAGCTCATTGGATGGAGCAGCAGCTAGTTTCTCTATGTTGGGTAATGCCATAGCAATAAGGGGATTCAAATGGGGTACTTCTCTTGTGAAGGAAGCACCTATAGCCAAAATGGAAAGATGACTCACTGATTAAGGATGAGTCTCTTTGAACCTTAGTCACTTTGTTGAGTTGAGAGGTAATTCGATGAATTCAAAAGGGACACCCTTATTAGCAGATCGTGTGTTGACTTTAGGCATCGAAAGTTAAAACCAGTCTTTGATTAGAAAACTAAAGCTCTGCCAGTGGAGTCGCCAGATGCTAGAAATATTTGATTTGTTGTAGTAAGACTATCATCAATCCTGAAACCTTACTAAGTTGTAAAACTATGTCCCACTCAGCGTGCCAAAAACTATTGATGCAGTGGATTGCACTCGTGGGTAGGACGCTGAGTTCTTGCCTTCCACACGCAACAATGGAAACTCCCCTCTCACTTGTGGGACTGGTGAAGTTGGAGGAGAGAGTCTCTAGATAAGGGCTAGCTCCCTTCGATGCATCATGTTCATTCCAGCAAGTGCTAATACATACATACATACACATATATATATATATATATATATATATATATATATATATATATATATATATATATATATATATATATATATATATATAATGGGGGGGATGAAAAGGGAGAAAGATTGTAGGAAAATAAACTACTCTAAAGAGGTGATGCACCAAAATAAAGTTGACCTTCTCATATTCACACTTAAATCATAAAAACACATACATACACTTCAGACTTGGCAGAAGGACCAAGCTACAAGAAACATGGTAGGGAGGCTTTAATGGAGAATACAAAAAATAGAGTCACCAAAGGTGCTGTGAAATGCACACTTATGTAGTAATTTCTTCTATTTCTACACTTCCAAATATAGCTCTCCTTGTCAACTACAGAAATGGCACCTTGTAGACAACATATATGTTGGTGTTAGACCTGTGAAAGCATCAAGAAACAATGACTAAACACAAACTAATAGTCGAGACATACTTAGAAATATCTATCCAAGATAGAGGTAAAAAATGCGTCTATTGATTTAGGTGAAATTTTGCCAGGGCTACACCTTACAAATGTGGAAGATGATTACAAAATAGACAAGTCCTCAATATATATGAGAAGAAAGGAGGCCTTTTGGTACCCCTTTTTACAAGTGACCCATGTGCCTTGCAAGCATTGGGAAGAGAAGGCTGCCCAAAACATCAATGAGCATGCACCCTTTGTCTGCTTGTAAGGCCTCTTCTTCAAGGTGATTACAAGGTTTGTCTACTCATAAATGTGAAATGAAGAAAATTGGTTGCATTGCTAGCTATTTGCACCTTCTAATGGTCAATTTGTAGGCACTATGTCATCTGCTAGAGTTATTTCTTAAACTGACACCTCCCTTCACCATTTAGACAACCTGTTTGCTCCATGCTTGGCACTTTGTCTCTTCCCTATCTTGTCTTTTTTTGGCTCCTTCAACCCTTAAGGTATCTTCTTGTGAGTCGCTACATTTTTGGGCCTTTCCCATGGTTAGCGCTCCTTTGGTTCAAAATCAAACGACTGTTTCACTGTGTTAGAATGGACGTTCACGTGGATGTCATCGCTTTGACAACCAACAGCTAATTTGCCTCCTTATATTTGATGGCTTTCAGGATGTCATCATTATCAGCAAATTCCTTCAGGATTTTTTGCTTGTTGAACTGACCCTTGAACCAACTGCATTGAACCAAAGCGTTGAACCGGTTCAATAGTTCAATGTTACATGCCGAGCATGATTAAATCAAGCCTTTGAACTTTGCCAATGAACTGAAAGCCGTTAACCCATTAAACTGAATTGAAGTGTTGAACCTTAAGCTTTGAACCGGTGTGTTGAACCAACCAAATGAACCAAAGCATTGAACCAAAGCATTGAACCTTTTTGTTTGAACCAAGCGATGAAGCAAGTGATGAACCAAGCCTAGAAATTGAAGTGATGAACTATGGCTTGAACCAAAATTGGTTGAACTGTTGATTGAACTCTGCATTGAACTTAGCTGATTGAACCAAGCCGAAGAACCTGAAGATTGAACCAAGCACTTGTAGAGTTCATAGAAATTCCTAGTCTTGTGTAAAATCAAAAAATGAATTGGCCTTAAATAGCAAGGGGAGAAGGGGACCAATTTTTTGCCCTATTGGGCAAAAATGGTCAACAGTTATGTCCATAGAGTTTAAAATAGAATTTTGGTTTAAGTTTGATACAAATGTCAACACAGAAAATTTTTTAATGAAACAACTGTTAACAGCTAAAGTGGAGGAATGTCCTTTGTTTTGTTAGGATTTTGAACATTATGAAAAGAAATGGAAGTATTTATTAATAATTTTGGTATGGTTTGGAAGGATCTTAAAATTTAATTTAATTCAAAAATTACTATTGTAGTCAACCCACTAAAAAAAGGTGTACCTGATGAAAATTATATTTTTACAACAAAGGTTTCTTTTTAAAAATGGAAAATGGCTTATGGCAACATTGTTTACACAATTGGTCTTGATCAGGGATGTAGATGATGTAAGTATTTTTTGAAAGTAGATATTTTATTTTTGACAAGTGTTGAGCAAAACTATAAATAAAATTTAGTTTACACTGTTTATATAAAAAAAAAATTGAGGTTTTTTCAAATTGTATTAATATCTAATGTTATTGATAGTTATATATTCACTCATTTTTTGAGTTCTCAAATATTTGTATACTATAAATTTAATTAAAAATAGTATTTTTTACTTTTCTAGGATTTTTTCAATGTTTTTAAGATTTTCTAAGTTATCATTATTTTTTGATAAATAGGTAATGTTAAGACAAATGATTCTTTCCTTAAACATTTTTACTACTATGAGCTTTTCCCTAATTTTTTTACTACTATGAGTTTCTCAAGAAAAATATAATCTTTAAACTTCATTCTAAGTTAGTGTTTAACATTAAATATCATAATGGTGGCAAAAACTTAAATTTAATAAAATATGAGGTATTCATCTTATTGAGAAATAATTGTTGTATCAGTTCACTATTTTAGATATAAGTCCACTTGGAAGGAAGTTGTTAGTATTTGGATTAGAAGGAGTGTTGTTTGGAGTTCAAGGGATTAATAAATTTAGATAACAAACCAAACATCTAGATTTTTCATATCCATGTTACCAATACTTCAGTCATGCATTTAGCCTTGACTTATTGAAAAATGTAAAGAAACATTTTTGTATGAGGTTGTGATTTACTTACTTGAACTCAATAGTAAAAATTTATTTCATTCAAAAAAAATGAATGGATACAAAATTTGGAATTTTTTTTACATGGGGGATATTGTAGTGTGAAATTAGTAACAAATTTATTAGATTGAAGAAAGGAAATATTGTGTCAGTATACATCAAAAATATGCAAAAGGTTCTAGATAATTATACACACTTGTATGGAATAGAAGTCTTATTGTTTATAAGAAATAAAAAATGTTTTATTTATAACAAAAAATAATCCCTTTTGTTTATGTTGCCTCCCACCTGGTAATTAGATGGCACACTACATTCTAATAGAAAAATATTCACAATTACGTACGTAGTTACATCATGTGGGGCCATACCCAAATGTGTGTTGCTATTTGGAAACATACAAAATACCAATTAGTGAATTTAATTTAGTTATATTGGTATTATTTCATTGTATTTATTAAAATATATATAAACAAAGATAATTTGGTTAAATTTTACAATGACAATTGGAATTATTTTTGTGTAATAATTGATTATTTATAAAAGAATGTTATTTCATATTTAAATGGAAGATGATTATTTTTATAGGTAATTTAAATTATTTTATTTATTATATAATTGATTATTATTATTTTTTGGTAATTAAGGGATGTACCTTTAGAGTGAAAATGTCTGGCAATATAGCTCATGGCCATCTTGTAGAAGAGTGAAAGGCATGGTATAAATATTACTCGCATAGTTTTGTGGCTAATCCTCATAGTCATAAAGATGCTACCTTGAACTTTAAGGTACATAATTTAATAATTATAATAAAATTTATGGAACAATTAGATAAAATTAATTTGTAACACATCAAAAAATATGAAGAGATAGAGTCAGTGAACCTTCAAACTTTATTATTTTGAGTGAGGATGAGCCTTTTGTAACTAAAATTTTCCAAATCATTTTGAAACCCATTTATTATTGGATATCCTTTTATCCTTCAATTTTGGATCTCCCTAATGTAAACCATGTTTATCCTCAAGCAACAATCTCTAGAAAGAAAAGAAGGAAGAGAAAGTTGGAAAGAACTATCAAATATGCTTTTTTTTAAAGATCTGATTCAAAAGTTTTGGAAGATGGGTATAAGTGAATAGGGTGTGGTGGGAGATATAAGGTGGGTATCTCATGGAAAAAATATATCTTGTAAATATCATAAGATAGGTAGATGGATTTGAGCATAGTGGAGCTTGGTGGTGTAGAGCTCAGAACATTTGCTATCAGGGATATAGATAGAGACTTTGCATATAAACGATTTGAAAAAATGTCATAGGGATATTTTGGCTTACTAACTCAACTTCCTAATTTATATGAGTGCCTTGAAGTATATTTATAGGCTCATAATCCATTTCAATAAATGTAATCTCTAACTACTGCCAGTTAGACATTGGATCTCTTTTAGATAGTTTTTATTCCTTATGAGGTGATGGAAAAGGAGGAAACATACAAAGTGATTTATAAAATGATATAAATATTTTCCAATTCAAGGAATGATATGATAAAAAAATAAGTATGATCTTAAGGGCCAATCATTCTCCTCTAATTTGGGTACCTATGGTATTAATAACTATCAAATTTTGGTGAAGACTATTAAGGGGAAGACCATTAAATAGTCAAAAAATTATCAAATAATATTGAAATGCTCAAATCATTGATCAACATAAAGTGGTTCTTACCATAGATAAACAATACCTCATCTATGAGGGTAAATAACTTGAGTAATATATATAATTGAATGGTTATAACATCTATAATAACTCACTCCCTTTTTTAGTGTTGACACTACATAGAGATGAATTGGGATTTTTAAGACCTTTTAATTCAAAGTTAGTCTCTTATAAGGATGCAACATGTCTAATGCAATCACACAATAAACTCTCCCTATTTACAAACCTAGTCATTTCATCATTGAGAAATTAGATGATGTGCCTATTTTGGAGGTAAAGCATCCTGATGTAAAATAACTCACTAACTCTCTTAAATATAAGGCTATAATATATCAGTCTAATGGTTTTTTTTATTATTCTAAAGATATACATATATTTATTTATACATGTATACACATAATATTTTTAAACTTTGTCAATTATTAATGTTTTCTCTCTTACAGGTACCCATTGAATCTCAAATTGTTTTGAGTGTATGCCTTAAAAGCTAGACCAAGAAATGGGTGGGTAGAACATTGGTGTTTCAAAAGACTTTTGTCCCCTATAACACCACTTGAAACCAACATAAACCTTTATTATACAATTCCCTAAGATTTAACACCTCCCTTACACACTCCTCCAAGTAATTCACTACCTCAAACAGTCCCTACCTATGACAAAAAGTATTTTTGAGTTTGTTTGAAAAAATTAGCGTAGGTTAACCCTGTACTTAAAATATATGTGCATGTTACAATATTAGGTCTACCTTATCTAACCCAATTTGGGACCTAATTTTTCTATTAATTTAAAGATACAGGGTCAATTTATTTGACTTTGTTGGCTAAAACTTCATAAGAGTTTAGGGTTAGATTTAACTATATAAACACATCTATTTCCACATTTTAGAGAGAGACAAAGAATAAATCATTATTTTTACATCTACTTATCCACCATTCTAATTGAGGATCATTTCTCAGAGTTTCATATTTCCTTTGGAGATTTGAATATTATCTTATGAAAACTTGGGATTTACTAGGAGGCCCTTGGCTAAACTATAGTCCATTGTCCATCCTTAGTTTCTTCAACATACACAACAACCTCTTGAAAATCATCTTAACCCATGGAGAGATCGAGGCTTGGTAGGTTCATCTTTAAAGGTAAGTATTCCTAACTCTTGATACTCCTTGTTAAAGTAGATTGATTTTAATTTGTTAGTTTATATGCTTCTCTTTCCATGTATTAGCATTTCCTCTACATTGAATTGAGTAGAGATATTCTATGCATGTTTAGTTTTATGTTTATTAGCCCCATTTCATGCCACATGATATGGGGAGAACTAAGTTAGAATTTGATTTGATTTTTTCATTTACTTTGGGTTATCATATGGTGTTTCTTGACTAGAGGCTTTGGAACCCTCTTTAGTGATACTGTTGTGGTAAGGGACCCCTTAGTTAGGTATAACATATCTATATTGATCATGATCCTAATTATATAAATGTGCCAATAAGAGGAACAACTAGTTTGATTTATCTTCTCTAATCTAGGATTGATTTTTAGATCAATTTCACTTTCCCTTGTATACATACTAGGGAACCTGGTGTGAATCTAACCCTTGTAAGTTTTCATTCATGCCTTCATTTATTATCATCTATTATATATTTTTATTCTTACATTAATAGATTCAATATGTCAATATCATATATCATTTTATTTACATGTTTAACACACAATTGATATAATCAACTTTATATTTCTTTGTGTAGGTCTTCTCCAATAATAGGTAACTAGATCGATCAACTTGACTCAATTCACTTATTTCATATAATTTTTTAGACTTCATCAACCTAATATAATTTTTTGGTAGAATAAAATTATCATCTTAACAACACACTATAAAAATAGCAACTTCATCATCTTTAAAAAATTATCAAGTTCATTCTTACCTTTGTCATTTTTGTTCTTCATTTATAGTCCTATTTTTCATAGTTTCAGTCTATAAAACTATAACCATATGATGAACTGGGTTGACTAGATTGACACAGTTATATAGCTTAATTTCCTATAAAAAATACTTAATCAACCTATTTGACTATTTTTTAATGTATATGTATTCAATATACAACATAAAACTTGTTGATTCTTTTCTATATTGTTTGTATATATAGTCACCTGAACTAACTCTGTACTTTTCAAAATAAAGAAATTAACCTATCTTTTTAGTAATTAATTCACTTTTAATTATATTTCTCATGTTAATAATATATCATTCATATCAATATTAGTGAAAAAAATACACAAATAAAATGCAAAAAATAAAAGAGAGACAGATTTAACATGGTTCACTCAATATGGGCTACGTCCACACAGAAACAACTAATCCTTCTCTTATTTAGTTTAACAAATGAAGGGATAAACTTGCAATAAATCTTCTATAATTCCTCTTCACTCACCCAATGTCCACCTCTATGATTACAATTCCATCATATTAAAGGATGGTTACACATTAGGGAAAAAATACACCAACATAATTTCTACCATTAGATCTACGACCTAATAGTGAATAGTCCAAATTTATTACAAAATTACAATATTTTACAATCCATTTTTCACAAAAAAATTGTTTCTATGGTCACCACCCCCTATACCCCCATGGAAACCACTATCCAACAATCTCCCAATTGGAGATCGATTATTGCAACTCCACCGCTACAACTCTTCCTTGGACTTTTCTTTGAACTTTGACCCTAGAATATTTCTCATCTTCCTTGGTATCCATGAATACCTATTGAAGTTGAAAAAATCTCCAAATTCTCTTTTGTGGCTACCTTTCTTAGTACATCTTTTATATTTTGACTCGTATGGATCTTTTCCAACTTCAATTGACCATCCTCTAAAACTAAATGAATGAAGTGATACCTGAGTTGTATATGTTTGGTTATTGGGTGGAATGTTGATTTCTTTTTTAAATGAATCACACTCTAGATATCATTATACAACTTGAAATTTTCTTGTTTCTACCTCAATTCTTCCATTAACTATTGCATCTATATCATCTCCTTTCTTACTTCTATAGCTACAACATACTTTGCCTCTATAATTGAAAATCAACTATCTTTTGTAATTTTTAAATCCAACTAGCTATTGTGTCACCAATAATGAATACATAACCTATGGTTCTCCTTGTACCATCTAAATCTCCATCCATGTCTACATTATCATATCCTTGTAAGGTAAAATTTAACCATTCATAGCATAACTATCTATTAATGGTCCCTCTCAAGTACCTAAAAATTCACTTGGTTACATCCTAGTGTTCCTTTCCTGGATTATTCATAAACCTACTGACAACTCCCACTACTTGAGTAATGTCTAGTCTCATACACACCATACCATACATTAAACTTCCAACTACTAAATCATAGGGAACTTTGGACATGTAATTGATTTCTTCTTACATTTTAGGACACTGTTCCTTACTTAATTTGAAGTGATATCCCAAAGGTGTACTCATTGGTTTTACATCTTGTATATTGAACCTAGCTAACACCTTCTTGATGTACTCTTCTTGAGATAATGTCAATTTTCTATTTTTCCTATCTCTTTTTATTATCATACCAAGGATTTACTTTGTAGCACCCAAATCCTTCATTGCAAATGAATTTTCTAGTTTTCTTTTGAGCTCATTTATATTCTACATGTTGTCCCTGAAACAAGAATGTCATCTACATAAATTAACAAGATAGTATAGCTTCCATTATCTAATATTTTAAAATAAACATAGTGGTTATAATGGAATCTACTATAAGCTTATTCTATTATAAACATGTCAAATTTCAAATAATACTACCTTGGAGCTTACTTTAGGCCATACAAACTCTTCTTCAACTTACACACCATTTTCTCCTTACCTTTGACTTCATATCCCTATTTTTTATTCATATATATTTCCTCCTCCAAGGTTCCATAATGGAAAGCAGTCTTCACATCTAATTTTTCAAAGTATAAATCTTCTACTACTATAAAACTTAAAATAGTTCTTATGGAAATCATTTTAGCAACTAGATAAAATATTTTGTCAAAATCTAAACCTTTCTTTTGAGCAAACCCATTTACAACAAGTTTAACCTTGTACCTCTTTTTTCCTTCATCTTCTTCTTTCAACCTATAAACTTGATTATTTTTCAATGCTCTTTTACCTATAGGAAACTAAACAAAATCCCAAGTTTGGTTATTTATCAAGGAGTCCATCTCTTCTTTCATGCCTTAATCCTACTTCTTTATGGTTTCCACCTACATTTCTTCTTCATAGTTTTATGGCTCACAACCATCAGTCAATAATAAGTAATAAATTGATGGAGAGTATCATTTAAGGAGTCTAGTTACTCTAGTAAATATTCTAACTACACTTTCAAGAGTTTGAGGTACTTGTTTTTGTTGTAGTTGTTGCACATTTTGATTTTCTAGCACTTTTAGAATTTTATTTCTAGTGATTTTATCAAGTACTACATTTTTTGTATTTGTATTTTCTTATTTCTTTCCCTACAACGGATCTTTGTACATGAACTTCTCATTAAATATCACATCTCTACTCCTAATAGTTTTGTCATTTTTTAAATTCTATAAATGATAATCAAAATCATTAACTCCATATACAATAAAAGTACATTTCTTGTATTTTGTTTCAATCTTGATTCTATTTTATTTATCAATATAGGTAAATGCTTTACAACCAAAAGTCTTTAAAAAGGAATATTCTACCTTTTAACCTATCCATGCTTCATATGGAATGCCACTATCTAAAGGACTTGAAGTCCCTCTGTTTATTAAGTAAATAATAGTATCCATAGCATCTACCCAAAACTGTAAGGTCAATCCTACATGCAATCTCATGCTCCTTGCATGCTCCATGATTGTCATGTTCATCCTTTCAAACACACCATTTGTTTGTGTTGTTATTAGAACCATCTTCTCTCTATGAATCCCATGGCATGAACAATAATTAACAAACTCCTTTTTTAAGTATTCACCTATATTTTCTGATCTGACACACTTTAACTTATTTCATGTCTCATTCTCAACCAAAGCTTTCCATTTATTAAAAGTATCAAAAACATCAATTTTTTTGGTATGTAATAAACCCAAGCTTTTATAATTGTATCATCAATAAACTTAACATAATAATAATAATATCCACCAAGGGATGATACCTGAGCTAATCTCCATACATCTGTATGCACAAGCTCTAACATTTCATCCTTATTTATCTTCTTAACTCTGATAAATCCAACTCTCTTTAATTTTACATACACATATTGATCACAGAAATCTAAATCCACCTTATTCAAAACTAGCAATAAATTCTTTGAGTGGAAAACTTGCATCCCCTTCTCACTTATGTGCCCAAGTTTGTGGTGTTATAATTTTTTATTCACTTCTATAGAATCTAAATCAATAGAAGAGTAAAAATTACTAGTAGATAAATGTAATGTACGTATCTTCTTTCCTTTTGATATCACCAATGATCCTTTAGTGACCTTCCACAATTTTTTTGCAAATATAACTATGTATCCCTCACTTCCCAACTGCCCTACTAAAATTAGAATTATTCTCAACTTAGGAGCATGCCTCATCTCTTTTAGAAACCATTTGTTCCCATTATGTAATTTTATCTATATCTTACCCTTTCCAATAATTTTACAAGGTTCACCATTACCCAAATAAATATATCCAAAATCACCTTGAACATAGTCTTGAAAATATTTCCTATGGGGTGTAGCATGAAATGAAGCCCCTGAATCTAACAACCAAGAATCATTAATATTATCTAATGAAAGGATTAAATAATCTTGCAACACATCACTTGATAAATTTGCTTCCTAATTTTTATCTTGTTATTCATCTCTTTATTTTCATTTTTAAAACCAATAATATTTATTTAGGTGTCCTTTCTTCCCACAAATCCCTTACACCAACATTCCTCTAGATCTGGATCTAGCCTTCTTAGACTTCCCACGATTCCTTAGGCCATTTCCTCTATCCTTTTGTCTTCCCCTATTCTCCATATTCAAAGCATTGCTTGATGTCTCATATGTTTTTTTCTATCACATTTCCTTGCTAAGAATAACACCAATAACATCATAAAAATTTAAAGTGTTTTAAACAGAGATAGAATTACTCACAAAAATGACCAAGCCATTCCAAATTTCTAGTAATGATCACAAAATCAAAAGATCCCTAACCTCATCATCAAAGTTTACTCCTACAAAGATTAAATATGTTTTTACCATGTTAAATTCATTATGCAGGAGTAAAAAATGCAATTAGGCAAAAATGTTGTCATATAAAGGAGAGTTACATAGTATGGAAAAAATGTATCAACATAGTTTCTACCATTAGATCTATGACCTAATAGTGAAATGTTTAGATTAACTATGAAATTATAATATTTTACAAAATATTTTTCACCAAAAAAATTGGGGAAGCTACCCCCAAACCCCCACCATGGGGCTCCAACTATGGTTTCCACCCCACCTTGGACCCCCATGGAGACCATAGTGAGGGGCAATCCCTATCCACACCCCTTCCCCTAGCCCCCTGCCCCACCCACATCAAGAACTAGGAATTCTAATAAGATCATGTTATACCATCCAACAACTTGATTTCTTAGAATAAAAAATGTAGACTAAATGTGAAAATTTTAATTTATAAATTTAGTCACACTATTTTTTATTTTTCACATAATTCCAAACCACATAATACCAAAAATCATTAAACAACTTCTACCCAAGGTCTAACTACTTGGATTTCATCACCAAGGGATAAGCTGACTTAGTTTTTTGGCCAAGTATAAATATGTGGTTGATGATATATATTGGAAAAGCACTTGACACCCTTATCATTATGTTATTTTGAATTGAGGGTCTAGGCCCCAATACTAATCTAGTACCATCACTAATACATATCCATTTCATCCTCAACTAACTAAAACCTTCCTTAGATTGATTTTCTAGTTCCTTTTTATAGGAAACTCTATAAAATTAATTTAAAATTTTATTATAACTTAGAACATTCAAGAATGACCACTTAGATTAGAATTTCTATTTTTGTTGCTTGTTATTTGATCATTGTATGTTATATTTCAAATCTTTTATAAGCCAGTGCTGGTACAATGTTTGTGTTGTGTGCCATAATCACATTAACTAGATTGACATATTTTTGTGTTTGTTTATGTCAAAAAAATTATAAATTACACTAGAGCATCTATAGTCATAATAATCAAAAAAATTATATATTTTTAGAACACATTTGATCTGCTCAACTGTCCCTTATAACCTCTATTTTCCATAAAACATAATCATTTTATTTGACCTAGTCTCTTAAAGAATACTAGTTATATTTCCCTTCAACATATGGTTAACCTATCTAACTGTATGTCTTTTAGACTCTCTCATTTTACCATATTTATAACACAATCAACCAATTTGACTCTGTCTTTGATAGATTATTTTGTTTACAAGATGGTACCAACTAATTTGACCATGTATCCTATAGGTGGACCTTTTTTTTACCAAGTCTTTAATCTATCTCATTCATCATGAATTCATTACTTGAGGATAATATATAATCGAATCAATCAAACATGATGAGTTTTACCAACCCTAATAGGTTCCCTAAGATACAACTCATGGCACCCCCCATGGATCAAAGCAATATCCATGTTTCCACTCGTACCACCAACTATGGAACTCTTCCTCATTCATCCTCAACATTTAACCCTTTGTTTTATTTAGAAGATGAGCATGATCTTAAATACACAATGAAAATTCTTTTTTACATTAATGAAAACCCTCAACATAGAGGAAAAGATCCTTCAACCATCTATAATCTCATGATGGGGCCTCATATAGGAGAGCCTCATTAACCCTCCCTTACTTTTTATCACACATTTGGGGGAACCCCTTTCTTTTCATCTCAATATTTTACCTCTATAATTTCTCCTTCCCATACGATGACATCATCTTCTATGTCTTCTTTAACTTCCATGCCTAGTATTTCTACCAACATGGTAGGTTTAACTTATAGTGGGCCTCTTTAAAACACCCACATCCTTAACCATGCTACCAATGATTATTTCCTTCCAATGATTCTTTTAATTCTAATTCTTATTTTTATATCAATGCTAATTATATCACTACCTCATCGCACACCCATAGTGCATCATAAGCTCATAATACCTCCTATAATACCAATGCATCACATGCTACATCCACTAGTCAAAATGCTAATCAAACTAATCAACTTCTCTTACAAATTTTTAAATGCATAATTTTCAAACCAATAATTCAAATTAGATGATGTAGATATAAAATAATCTCATTCATTTCTAAAACTAACCTCACCATCTTTCTTGGGGATCATAAAATCCTTCTGCCCCCTGTCACCCCTTAAAAATTCCCATGGTAACCTTATCCCATAATCACCATTCATCAAAATAAATATCAAACATCTACAAAATTAACCTTTAGTACATCAAATTGATAACATTGACATAGGATGTATCACTCCCACCATCACCTATATTAGATCTACTAATCCCACCTTGCATTTATAAACATTTGGTAACCTTTATAAATATTATGTTAAGATTAATACCATCATTGCTACTAAACTATTAGTTACAAAACTCTCAAGATATTCTTTAGATTGGTACAATAAATTAAAACCCCAATCTATCACTATCCTTGAAGACTTGGTCAACTCACTATTCCAAGAATTCCAAACTAGTGATCTTCCTGAGAATAACTTAGCTCACTTTATAAATTACAAACAACTTGAAACTGAAATGACACAACCCTTCATAAAATAATGGAAAAACTTGTTTAATAAATGTGAGCATAATATGGTGGATGAAAACCTCTTATACCTATTCACCCATGCTCTACACCCCAAATTACAATATTGATTTAGTTACCTCTCTCTAAAAACATTGGAAGAAGCTCTTAACTAGACCAAATTATAAGACTTCCTCATGTGTTAATTTGAACCACCTCAACCTACAATGGACACTCACTTTCCCATTAAAAATAAAAATCATCATGAAACCAATGATTGTGTTACCAACACCTATGACACTATACATACCATCCAATCTATTACTCCAATCTTTTTTGGAGCATGCTCCCCCTACTAATAATAATCATACTCCCACATTTTATCAACAAAACCAAATTGATGTGCACAAACCACTATCCCTAACAGAACTTCAAAAAAATCTTCCAAGACCTCTACCATGGGATCTTGACCCCACTTATCCTATGAAATCATGGTATTAGCCAAACAATTTTTTGGGGGTTTTATGCAAGTTGGGGCTATTCTCATGAGACTTGTAAACAATTGAGAAATATTGTGATGAAATTGTCCTTAGATTGTTCTGTAACCATCACCCTGTGGAATAACTTCTTCTAGATGTTCCATACATTTTAACATGCTTATATAGACCTATTCAGATCAATTATTCCTTTAGTGGAAAACTTAAAACTCTTCCTTTGACCTATAGGCTGTGATATCATTCTTTAGCCCTGTTTCCTCTATTTATTGGCTATAACTCTTTTTAGGTTATCTCAAACATGAATTTGAAAACATTTCTGGATACCCATTAAGCCCTTTTATAACATACTGGAAAATCTCATGAGGTTACTTTGTACGGAATTGTACTTTCTTCTTTAAGCCCCTGTTCTAATTAGCCCTCCTTTTGTGCAAAACGCCTTGTCCAGAGTAAAGTACAGACTTTATAATCAAACCAAGCATCATTTAAGATACCCATTACCTTCTTATAGGATAATCAAACATTTTTTAGTGCACTTCTTTGGAGAAATCCACTTTTCCTATATTGGTCTATTCTCTTCATCTCACATGCAACTAGAACTCACTTGGCAATTGACTTTTTTATCATTTATCCATACTGAAACACTTGTAAACCACTTCCAACAGTTTTATAACATCATCAAGGGTAAGATTGAAATTTTTAAAGAGTTTTCAATAATTTAAACTCATTTTGAGGGTCAGACCCTAATTCAGGGTTTTCTACAATCTTGCACAGGCTGAGAGCATAGTAATTGTGGCTGGGAGTGTTTTACCCTATTTCAAGGGTTCCAATCAATTTTTTATGGTCTATCTTAATACCTTTCACCTTATACAATCATCATACAGGTCATATCAACCTCTTATGCTTTCCAATGCTTAACATCTCAGTTGTCTTTGACTGTATATGACAGTCAACAGGGTTTATGATTTCCTTCTCTATTTCAATGATCAATAGACTTTAAAGATGATAAAAAAACATGTAAATACCTTAAATTACTTCCCCATTCATATGTTCATATCAAAGATACACTTATCAATCCATCTACTATGCAAAACATGCAACTTTCTTATGTTTGCCTGTATACTGTCACCTACAGGCCGAGAGCCAACTGTTGGAGTTTTAAGACATCAAGGGGGTTTATAAAGCATGTTTCTTCTTCTTCTCTTAAGTTTACACATGCCTTATAGACTTATCTCCATGCATTATAAGCTTTATGAAAACATTTATACGTGGATTTTACCTTGGACAGTGGGATGTAGGTCTATATGCCTGAGCATCCTGTTTAGACCCTATTTAGGATTCTTCTAGCATTCAAAGTTATTTAAGACCTCTTGATCAAATAATAATAGTTTTTACTTGTTCCCAACATACAAAATAACCAATCTTTCTCTATGTTCTTTAGATAATCATCATACACACACACATACACATATACAGGCATGTTACCAGAATTCCATAAAGAAACCATATATGAAACAAAACATTCATTCTTTCTTAGATCAAATAGAAGACTTAAAATTCAATACAAGATTCAATCTCAATGTTCCATGGCTTTCAAAGCCTTGTCTACTCCTTCACACATTCTTGACTTTACATCAAATTTGCTCCTTCTCTTGCACTTTAACATCTCTTGAGTGAGGTCCTCCCTCACTATTTCTCCTCTCTTTTCTTCATTCTATTCTCTTTCCTTGAATGAGAGGACCTTTCCTCTCTATCCTTCTTCTCCTCTACATCCCTCTCATCCTCTCTCCTTACTGAATTCTCTCTTTTTCTCTTTTCAAGAACATCTTTTCTAACCTCTACGCCCAATTTGGGCTTAAGGCAAAACAAAATACTGTTTTTAATCTTTAACAATATACTAAGGTTGAAAATCTTTTCAACCATTTCTCCCTTATTTCCTCAACAGCCCAACAATTTTCTTTTTACGTTTTCACTTTTCACTTTTGACAATTACATTTACTCTCAAGGTGGAATTTTGAAATCTAACACAATTTGGAGGGAAAACAAGAATTTGAAATTTCACACTAGAATATCATTTGAATTTGCATGTTTGATGATCTCAACTAGTGCTCCATGAAGCTATTGATGATGCTCCTACATCATATTGCTATGGTTTTTTTTCTTAGTCTTAACTTTGACCATGACACTCTTATTTATAATCATCATCAATCTTATAATATAGATTTTAAAGCTCATGAAATACAAAATAAAAACCAATCTTTAAACCAAGCTAATGATCATCTCACTATTTATAAAGATGCCCTTCCTAACCACCAAGATAACATTGAACAACCTACTCCTACTAGTAACAATGTTGAAAGTCATATAACACTTACTATCAATGATGAAAACATGGTTAATATGACTAACATGAGAAGATTATTTGATTGTATTAACTCAAATCTAGTACCTATACATCATGCCTTATAACCATTCTACATCATTTAGAACACTTCCCCATCACATTTAATGGAATTGGGTCAATAGGAATAAATACCCATACAAGCACCACTCTCAGCAACACAACTTGATTATAACTCCCTTATAATTTCTACTCTTCTCCCAACATACACACCATAAGACAACATACCCCAAACTTCCAATAATATTTATTCTACCCAACCATAAGAAATACTACAACCAACTTTTTATCCTCTAAATTACACCCTTAAGAAGGTTGTTCAAGCCTTATTATTTAGATAATATCATAGAGACATCTATAGGTTATGGGTGGCCTAATTTTTTAGGTGAATATTTATTTTAGGGATAGATCCCTTGATGTATCACCTAAAACAAATACTAAACCTATTACTTGCAAGGAAATGAATTGATATAATTAAAAACAAGTAAATGGGATGTGATGCACCAAACTTGGTATCCTCCACTTGCCTATATTGCACTAAGAACATGAATTAGGACTAAAATCTAACTACACAACTCAACATGAGTATCCAAGGCATTAGTGTTTCAATATGATGGTTATGATCAAGATATTAGCCAAGAGGGATGAACAAAAGGTCTTATAAGAGAAACTAGTGAACCAGTATCCACACTTAGCCATTGTAGTACCGTGTAACATACTTCATATGACATGATAAGATGACTAATGACCTAAAATGAGGTAAAGAGATAGGACAAATGAGAGGATATTGCAGACACTATCACTAACATTCATAAAATTACCATGGACATACACTATTTTTAACATCGATAATGATAGTTATTAGCATATTTTCACTTTAGAGGCAAAGTATAAGTGTTAATGTGAGTAAGGATTCACCATACTCAAATTAAGGATCACAAAATGCCATTCAAGGCTTCATTTATAGAATAAAAAAGAAGAAAGAGAGAGATAGTACATGTAGAGAGTCTATATAAAATTCCATCCATCACCAATCAGTTACAAATCCAAGTGGAAATTAAGAGAATAGTCCTTTCATTTTTCCTCAACATGTGTTGCTTGATGTGATGATGGTCTACATGAAATTGGTCTAGGAGTTCCTGGTTGTGCTTGATGACTCATCAAACCTCTCTTGGAAATTCCCTACCCTTCTTGATTCAGGGGTTACACACCTACATAAATACCTACACCAAGTTTTTATCTCTTCTTTACATCTCATGAGATTATTTGAAACTCCTCAAACTGATGTAACAGGTTTGACATCTCATATGCTCTCTTTGTCATCTTACCAAGTTTGCCAAATACATAGTGAAAACATGAAACTTGGTGAATTTACATGATTTGGATATATAATATACATAATTAGGATTTGAACGTAATTTTCATGTTGTCACAAACATCCATACAAGTTTTTATCTCTCCAATCCACCCTAAACTCCAAAAAATGCCAAATTTAATCTTTATAGGCCTCAAGAAACCCTATATTAGCTTAGGGGGTCAAAATGAGTTTAAAGAGTCATTTGGATATATTATTTATTTCATTGAATAGCTTTAAATGGTTTAAGATTTTGGGATTTATAAAAGCTCAAAAATACCTCATCAAACTCTCAAACAAAAAAAATTCTCAAAAATGCCTATTTATTGCCATGTAGGTGACATAGCAGTATTTTAAAGTGACATGGGATCATTTTGTATATTTATGAGGTGTATTATCATCGATTAAATTTTAAAAAATATGTATATACCATCTCATAAACCTTTTTTCCCTTTAAAATGTCTAAAACACTCAACTCACACTTCATCTATGAGCAAATGAGTTAAGAACCCTGATTTCTTTCTTGATGTAGACCAGTGTTTTGAAATTTTATATCTTATCATAAATTTTAAGGTCATAAAACCAATTTTAAAAATTTTATAATTTTTCTTCCAACCTTCATTTAAAATTTCATGAGTTTTGGATCTCTAAAACTCAAGTTATGGCCTTTTTAGTGTTGCCTCACCTTGCATTTTCTTCATATGTATGACTGTAGGTCAGTATTTTGGAATTTTATCAAGTTATATGAGTTATAAATACCTCATTTATTTTTAATTATAACATATATTAACCCCTTTAACCATTACAATCATTTTTTGGTAATGATCAATCAATAAAACCACCTAAAAACACCTTTTTATGACTATAACAACCCAGAAATTGAGAATAATGACACCTAAGAAAAGAGAAATGAGAATATATTGAGTTTTATGAGATATAAATACTTAATTTTTTTTAATTAGGACTTTAATATAACCCTATATATCTTCCAACCACTCTATGCCTTCAAGCAATTAGTTAGACCTCCTAAAAGCACCTTTTTAGACTTGAAACACTTGTATTTTTTCCCCTTTGAAGACCTCTTCTCTGACATGGCACTTGATAATTCTTGGATATTAAATGTAAATAATGTTTTAGGTATCAGTATACCTTTAAATTACTCTTACCACCTTCCATCTACATCAACAAGCTCAAAAATTTAGCCAAATTTCTTAAAATTGAGATGTTGGGGATTTAAAGGGGTTTTAGGGTAACTTAACTTCTTAAGGATGACTCATAAAATTATAGCCCTATATCTCTAAGATATTGATACAAATTTAAATTTAATATGGATTCCCTCAAAAACCTAATATAATTTTTCTTGGTGTGTATCCTCCTTCATGAATCATCCATCACAAATCTACCTTTCTTCACAAGTTTGTGACCTGATAAAGATCTTAAACTACCTTTCCCTTGTCTTAAACCTATAAACTCCTATCCTATCATGATTTTGGATTGATAATTATGAATAAGGATTTTGTATAAAATTTGGTTCCTTCATCACTTGTGACCTTTAGACTTCATCTCAATACATCATTTTATTTTCTCACAATATAATAACTTTAACCTGTCACTTTCATGCTGAAAATTGACTCACAAGATTTGACATGTGTGTGCATCATCCAATTCACCTATTTGAATTGTATAATAACCCTAAAAATATCAAATCATATGTTTGAGACATAAAAATGACTTTGAAAATAAGTATTTTCACAAGGAATGACTTGAATAAGTATAAAACAATGGAAACATAAACCTTAACTTTTACAAAAATACATTAAGTTATGTTAAACATGACATTTGAAAGGAGTTTGATTCAAAATGACCACATAAAATGACTCAACATTAGTTTTAACATGCTATGGGTCAATGGTGGAAAAATTACCCAACATTCATGGTGACCTCCAAGGGGTACTTTCTTGTTAAGCACTCTAGACCAATAGCCTTACTATTCCATTAGTATATGTAGTAACCTGTCATCACTTCAAACTGATATATAAAGAAGGAATTAATGTTAGGCATTCATATTTATAGTCCATAAACATTATAAAAGTATATTAGAGGTATGCATAGCTATTTGAGACATACCATTCTCATGTTTAGTCCTTTTAACCTTAATGAAGTCTGTGTGCAAGCTACCCATATGTAAGCTAGGGGTAAGATGACCAAGCAAGGCTATGGAAAGATATCTCATAATCCATTTGAAAAAAAATATAAAGGTAAAAGAAAGGGTAAGATTAAGTCTACTTACACTATTAAGAAAAATAAAAGAAAATATTTATGTAATCATTACAAGAAGAATCATGATGAGGCTAAGTGTTGGAAACTCCACCCAAAAATCAAGCCAAAGAAGTTCTAGAATAAAAAGGTAAAGAAGGCTAATGTTGTGGTTCACCAGGACCTAGGATCAAATTTTTGTGATGAAACAAAGGTGACTGCCATGGGTCTGAAAGTTTTAATGTCTTCCTCATCTAACACTAAACCTTTTGTTATTGCTTCTTCTTCTAAAACTAAATT
Organism: Torreya grandis; assembly: GCA_037957365.1. Taxonomy (NCBI): domain Eukaryota; kingdom Viridiplantae; phylum Streptophyta; class Pinopsida; order Cupressales; family Taxaceae; genus Torreya; species Torreya grandis. The sequence continues at coordinate 970,651 of JARHVA010005349.1, forward strand.
TAAACATGATAAAGAGAAATGAATGAGCTTTTCCACATAATATTTATATCTAAGCATACTAAAATAGATTCTCTTTTTGATATTGGATCATAAGCTAATCTTATTTTTGAAGAGGTTGTTAGAAAGTTAAGACTCAAAACTAAGCTACATCCAAAACCATATCCTTTAGGATGGGTGTGTGATGATGCAAAATTACAAGTCAAAAAAACATGCACCTTGAGGTTTGCTATTAATTATAAATTCATTGATGAAGTAGAGCTAGATGTAGTACCTTTGGATATTTGTGGAATTGTTTTGGGCAGTCCTTACTTATATGATAGAAAGGAAATATTTTATAGAGAAGTGAACAAATATGTGTTCGTAAAGGATGGGATTGAATACATAGTAAGAGCGTGCCATGTTAAAGCCAATTTGACTTTTGTTTCTATAGGGAAAATGAAAAGACTTGCAAACTCAAGTAAGAGTTTTGTTCTCATGATTGTAAAATCCAAGGCCTTAGAAGGTTGTGATCCTAAACATCAATTTGAGATAGAAAAGACTATTTCTAAATACAATGGTGTTTTTTAGGAACCACAAGGTTTACCTCCTAAGAGGGAAATTAAACATGAGATTCAATTATATTAGGATGCCTATCTTCCTAATATTGGCATGTATAGGTTGTCAGTAGTATAAAATGAAGAAATAGATAATCAAGTGATGGAATAACTTGAGAAAGGAATTATTTGGCCAAGTACCTCTCCATGTGGTTCACCTATTGTCTTGGTACCTAAAAATGATGGTACATAGTGGATGTGCATGGACTTTATAGATTTAAATAAAATCATGGTTAAAAACCATTACCCTCTACCTTGTATTAATGATTTTTTAGATCAGTTGAAAAATATAAAGTACTTTACTAAGTTATATTTGAGAACTGGTTATCACCAAGTAATAATAAGTAATGGTGATAGTTGGAAAACTACTTTTAAAACTAAGCAAGGTCTTTTTGAGTGTCTTGTTATGACTTTTGGACTTTGTGATGCACCTGCCATATATATGTAAGTTATGAATGATGTGTTAAGACCATTTCTATATGATTTTGTAATTGTGTACTTACATGATATTTTAATATTTAATAACATATGGGAAGATCATATTAAACACATCAAGAAAGTTTTAAATGCTTTGCAAAACAAAAAACTATTTTTAAAGATGTCAAAAAGTAAATTTACAAAAACATCTTTGGTTTACTTAGTCTATGTTGTAGGGAATGGTTCACTAAAAATAGACCCTATAAAATTTTCTGCCATAGTAAATTGGCCAAGCCCTAATAATTCAATAGAAGTTAGAATTTTTCTTAGAACAGTTCAATTTTGGAGAAAATTTATAGCTAGCTTCTCTTATATTAAATTTCCCTTACATGATTTAACAAGTGTTAAGCAGGTCTTTCAGTGGGGAAGAAAGCATGAAAAAACTTTCAATACTCTGAAATAAAAGATAAGTATAGCCCCAATTTTTGCACTTCCTGATTTATGGAAATCTTTTGAGATAGAAACTATTGCTAGTGGGTATGCAATGGGGGTAGTGTTAATACAGAACCAAAAATAAATGTGTTTTCATTCAAAAACCTTCACAAGTGTGATAAAAAATTATCCTACTTATGATAAAGAGTTGTATGTTTTGGTGCAGAGTGTGAAAAAGTGGAAACACTATTTGATGGGCAAAGAGAACCCATATAGATCATCAACCTTTGCAGTATCTTTAATCATAATCCAAGATAAAATAATCATGGTACTTTCATTGGATGGGATTTTTGTATCAGATTCATCTTGTTATAAAGTGTAAAAAGGGAACACATAATAAAGTTGTAGATATGATTTCTATACCTCCTATTATAGCATCTACTATTTTGGGGGCATAGTCCTTTTATTAATGAAAGCTATATGGAACAATATGCTAGAGATGTTGATTTTAAAGATGTTTATGAAGATTTGATAAATGGTAAATTAGTAGAAGCATTTGAATATCATGTCCATAATGGAATGTTATATCATCTTGGAAAAATATGTATTCCATAGGATGAGAGGGTTCACATGATTATAGAATCTCACACTTCTCTTATTTTAGGTTATTTTGGCATTAGTAAGATAGTTGCATAGTTACAAAGATATTGTTATTATCCTCGTATGATAGGAAACGTATCTAAATATATCAAAGGTTGTATTCTTTGTTCTAAAAGTAAACCTAGTAATTGGAAGTTAGGATTGTATACACCTCTTCCTATTCCTAACAATCCTTGGGAAAGTATTTTTAATGGTTTTGTAGGAGGTTTATCTATGTCATGAAGAAAACATGATAATTTGTATGTGGTTGTGGATAGGCTCATCAAAATGTGTATTTGATTTCTTTGTACTAAATAGGTTACAGGCAAAGATATTACACATTTATTCTTTAAAAGTGTTCGGATCCATTTTAGGTTACCCACTTTTATTATATTTGATCATGATTCTCAAATTTTCAGTGAGTTTTGGTCATCTTTGTGGGATCTAATAGATACTAAGATAAAGAAAAGCATAGCCTTTCATCCACAAACTAATGGGAAAATAGAAGTGGTCAACTAAATGGTGGTACATTTACTCAAGGGGTATTTTGTTCAACATCCTAAATTATGGGATGAACATTTATATTATGTGCAACATTCTTATAATTTTGCTTTACATTTATCTACTTTAAAGTCACCTTTTTAGACTTGTTTTGGTTATTTGCCTAAGTCTCCTTTGGACTTCTCTTTTGAAAATAAATCTAACTTAGTGATGGATGGAAACAATGATGTTGAGAAGGCTAAAATATTCATTCAAAGAATTCAAATGATTCAAAAAGATGTTCAAAGATAATTGGAGAAGAGCCAAGATAAATACATGGCTAGGCAAGATAAACACTGATTTGATCATCAATTCAAAGTGGATGATCAAGTTTGGCTTCACATCAACAAAGAAAGATTGAAAGGTGAAGGTGTAATATTAAAACCAGTTAGATATGGTCCTTTTAGGATTTTGGAAAAGATTGGTACAAATGCTTTTTGATTGGATTTGCCTTCTTATATCCAAATTTATTTAGTGATTAATGTGGAAAACTTAAAATTGTATGAACCTCCCATGATCATGGATCAAGATGAGGGCATTCAAGTTCCTAATGTTGATGTTTTTGCTCTTGAATCTCTTCATGAGTTGCATGAAGATGTTATTATTGAAAGGAAAACTAGGACTACGTGAAAGGGTGATATTGAATACATTCATGTTGGTTTAAAAGGAATGCATCCAAATAAGGCAAAATGGATGGAAATTAGAGAATTTATGGAAAAATACCCTCACTTGGTTGATAATTAAGTCAATTTTTGGAGGTCCAAAAGGTCTCACATGGGAGGAATGATCCAGGGGATTCTCACTGAAAGTTCTGATCAAATATTTATAGGGATGAAGTGGAAAATATTTAAAGAGATTAAAAGATATATTTTAAATCTCTTTATATTATAATTATTTAATTATTGTTATGGATGTAGATGTAGAATTATCTAGCTAATAATGCCATACCTCTACCTATAATATTTACAAATAATTTTATTAAATTTCTACCAATATATATTTTAATATATTTTTTCCACCTATAAATATAATTCCATTAAGATATTTTATTATATATTTATTTCCATATATCAAATTTTGTGATAATTTATATCATACTTGAGTCACATGTTTTATTTAGCTCAATTCTATCTATTATGGGTTTTATGGTGTTAGGCTATAGCATGGGATTATAGTGTTGGATTATGGCATTGAACACATGGCATATTACATTGGATTAACCAATCAAGCATGGTGCCAATGTATAAGCTACCAAACCACATTTACAACATAATGAAGGAGTTGCATTATTATTAATGTATGATGCCAATCTTATAAGGTATTATCTTTGGTGCCAATCATAATGGTGTGGACTCTCCATTTATAATGCCAAGAAATTAATACTATGCATTATTTCCTATAGGAATGGAACAACATAGGTGTAACACATTTAGGTGAATATGTTTTGACTTCTTTCAAATTCTATTTGACATGAACAAAACACCATCTTTGGTACCAATCCCACCCACATGTGGGAAACTATTCAGAGGAAAGAATCACCCAAAATGGAACCAGTAATATAATTTAAGCCTATAGTTGGTACGTCCCTATGAATAAAAGATTTTGAGATTCAATCAGAGCATCCAATGCCATGTTGTTAAAACAAAACCCGAGTTTAGGAAAATGGTTATCATATAATGAATGTATGAAAGCATGGGAAAACAATAAAATATTATCCAATACAAAGCTATTATCCAACACCCAACTAAAGCTAAGGAGGCATTGAGAGATATAAATAGTAGGTTTTTATTTTATGGGCAGGTGAATTTTTTGCATAAACTGTGGTGGATTAAAGGATTAATACAGACAGAGAATAATTTAGATCATACAAGTAGCAAGGACATTCAATGAATCTGAGGAAGTCTATTTTGTGTTGCATAGATAGATTATGAGGTACAAAATTATTATTGTGATCACTCAAAATAATTTTTTAATTATTCTTATGAGTTTTAATTGATCAAAACACTCATAGAGTGGACCTGGGGATGTAACCATTTGGTTAACCTCATAAACAATTTTTTTGTGTCTTTATTATTTGTTCTCTATTATCTGATATTCTTTCAATTTCCATAATTAAATTATGGAATTTTTAAAATTTAATTTTTAGATTTAATTAAAGGGTAATTATAATTTATTGTTCAAATATTATCCTATATAAGTATTCCATAAAAATTAATTTTTGGATTAGTTTGGTATCATAGCCTGTGATCAAGGCCATATAACATTGTGTGGTAATTTTAATATAGTCTTATATGTTAACCAAGTCTAAATCAAGACATGGTGAAGGAGAACTTGCAGAGTTTGATCCTAAAATTGGTGCAAGATGTGCAAGCCAATAGTCAAGTATGAGAGAATATATGTTTGAGGTAGAGTTCCAATGTGATTTTCATAGCATGAAAAACATGGTTGAGTAAATGTACAAGGAACAAAAGAAGGAGAAAGCAAAGGACTATAAAACTGAAAGAGAATAAATTCCTCTTTCACCTTTAAAGAAAGCTTCTTCTTATGTAGATGATAAAACTATCCCACACTTGAAATTAGATTTTAAATTTGATTTGCCAATTTATAATGTTGAGTTGGGTGCAAAAAAATTGGATAACTGGGTCAAGCAGATTAAGATATATTGCAAGATTTAAAATATTGATAGTGAGGAGACTAACATTAAGCTAACTACTCTCTATATGAGTGGCATAATACTCATCTAGTGGGAGAGTAATATTTAGGAAGATCTCAAGTAACATGGTAAGGTGATCTCCTCCAAGAATTATTTTATTTCTAAGCTGAGAAAACACTTTTATCTTTTGGGTTATATGCAACAAATTACTATGGATCGATAGACTTTAAGGCAAAATAAAGGTCAAAGTGTACAAGACTATACATAGGAGTTTATAATGAAGGCATTGATGTTAGGCATTCCTCTTTATAATCAAGAAACATTGTTAAAGTATATTGGCGGTTTTCATAGATTTTTGAGACATACTATTCTCATGTTTAGTCATTCTAACCTTGATGAAGTCTATGTGCCAGCTACCCACATGGAATCTAGGGGTAAGATAACCAAGGAAGGCTATGGAAAGAATCCTCATAAGAAATTTTAAAACAAAGATAAAGGTAAAGGAAAGGGTAAGAGTAAATATACTTACACTATTAATAAAGAAGGAAAACCTTTCTGTAATCATTGTAAAAAGAATCATGATGAGGCTAAGTGTTAGAAACTCCAATCAGAACTCAAACCAAAGAGGTTTTGGAATAAAAATGAAAAGAAAGATAATGTTATGGTTTAACAAGACTTGGTATCAAATTATGGTGATGAAATAAAGGTGACTTCCATGGGTCTACAAGTTTTAACTTCTTCCTCATCTAACTCTAAACCTTATATTATTGTTTATTCTTCTAAAACTAAATCTAAACATGTTGAAAGAAAAAGAATTGATATTTTTTACAAATGAGTTATATCTAAGCATACTAAAATAGATACTCTTTTTTATAGTGGATCATAAGCTAATTTTATTTCTAAAGAGGTTGTTAAACATTTAGGACTCAAAACTAAGCTACATCCAAAACCATATCCTTTAGGATGGGTGTGTGAAGATGTAAAATTTCAGGTCACAAAAACATGCACCTTGAGGTTTGTTATTACTTCTAAATTCATTGATGATGTAGAGATAGATGTAGTCCCTTTGGATATTTGTGGAATTGTTTTGGGTAGTCCTTACTTATATAATATAAAGGCAATATTTTATAGATAAGAGAACAAATATGTGCTCGTAAAGGATGGGATTGAATACATATTAAGAGCCCATCATGTTAAATCAAATTTGACTCTTGTTTCTATAGGGAAAATGAAAAGACACTCAAGTAAGAGTTTTTTCTCATGATTGTAAAATCCAAGGATAATGAAAAATACAAGGCTTTAGAGGGTTGTGATCCTAAACATCAATTTAAGATGGAAAAGATTATTTATAACTACAATGAGCCATAATAATGATTTTGTAATTATGTACTTAGCTGATATTTAATCTTTAGTAACACATGGGAATATCATCTTAAACACATTAGGAAAGTTTTAGATACTTTTCAAAAGGAGAAACTATTTTTAAAGATGTTAAAATGTGAATTTGCAAAAACATCTTTGGTTTACTTAGGCTATGTCATAGGGAATGGTTCACTAAAAATAGACCCTAAAAAGTTTCATCCATAGTAAATTAGTCAAGGCCTAATAATGCAATAGAAGTTAGAAGTTTTCTTGGAGTAGTTCAAGTCTGGAGAAAATTTATTGGTAACATATCTTATATTGCATCTCATTTACATGATTTAACAATTGTTAAGTAGGTCTTTCAGTGGGGAGGAAAGCATGAAAAAGGTTTCAATACTCTAAAATAAAAGATAAGTACATCCCCAATTCTTGCACTTCTTGATTTATGGAAATCTTTTGAGATAGAAACCAATGCGAGTGGGTATGCAATGGGGGTAGTGTTAATGCAAAATCAAAAATAATGTGTTTTAATTCAAAAACTTTCATAAATGTGGGAAAAAATTATCCTACTTATGATAAAGAGTTGTATGCTTTGGTGCAGAGTGTGAAAAATTGGAAACACTATTTGATGGTCAAAGATACAATCATCCATATGGATCATCAACCTTGGTAGTATCTTCAATCACAATCCAAGATACAACAATCATGGAACTTTTGATAGATGGGATTTTTTTAGATGCATAAGGTATAAAATGGGAACACATAATAAGGTTGTAGACATGTTTTCTATACCTCTTATTATAGCATATACTATTTTGTGGCATAGTCCTTTTATTAATGAATGCTATAAAGAATAATATGCTAGAGATGTTTATTTTTAAGATGTCTATGAAGATTTGATAAATGGTAAATTAGTAGAAGCATTTGACTAATATGTGCATAATGGAATGTTGTATCATCTTGGAAAAATATGTATTCCATAGGATGAGAGAGTTTACATGATTAGAGAAGCTCACACTTCTCTTATTTCAGGTCATTTTGGCATTGGTAAGATAGTTGCACAGTTACAAATATATTGTTATTGGCCTCGTATGATAGAAAATGTATCTAAATATATCAAAGGTTGTATTCTTTGTTTTACAAGTAAACCTAGTAATTGGAAGTTAGGATTGTATATACCTCTTCTTGTTCCTAACCATTCTTGGGAAAGTATTTCTATGAGTTTTGTAGGAGGTTTACCTATGTCATGAAGAAAACATGATTATCTATATGTGGTTTTGGATAGGTTTATAAAAATGTGTATTTTAGTTCCTTATACTAAACAGGTCATAGGCAAGGATACTTCATATTTTTTCTTCAAAAATGTTTGAATCCATTTTGGGTTACCCACTTTTATTATATCTGATCATGATTTTTAATTTGTCAGTGAGTTTTGGTCAACTTTGTGGGATTTGATGGATACTAAGATAAATAAAAGCATAGACTTTCATCCATAAACTGATAGGCAATTAGAAGTGGTCAACCAAACGATGGTATATTTACTTAGGGGATATTGTGGTAAACATCCTAAATTATGGGATGAACATTTTTATTATGTGCAACATTCTTATAACTGTGCTTTACATTATTCTACTTTAAGGTCTTCTTTTGAGACTTATTTTGGTTATTTGCCTAAGTATCCTTTGGACTTATCTTTTGAAAAAGAATCTAACTTAGTGATGGATGTAAATAGTGATGTTGAGAAGGCTAAAAATTTCATTCAGAGAATTTAGATGAATCAAAAAGCTGTTCAAGAACAGTTGGAGAAGAGGCAAGCTAAATACAAGGCTAGGCATGATAAACACCGAGTTGATCATGAATTCAAACTGGATGATCAAGTTTGGCTTCATATCAACAAAGAATATTGAAAGGTGAAGGTAGAAAATTAAAGCCAATCAGGAATGGTCCATTTAGGATTTTGGAAAAGATTGGTATAAATGCTTTTCAACTAGAGTTTCCTTATTATATACAAATTTATTTAGTGGTTAATGTGTTAAAATTGAAATTATATGAACCTCCCATGATCATGGATCAAGATGAGGGAATTCAAGTTCTTAATGTTGATGATTTTGCTCCTAAATCTCTTCATGAGTTACATGAAGATGTTATTATTGATAGGAAAATGAAGACTATGTGAAGGGGTGAAATTGAATATCTTCATGTTTGTTTGAAAGGAATGCATCTAAGTAAGGAAAAATGGATAGAAATTGGAAAAGTGAGGGAAAAATACCCTCACTTGGTTTATAATTAAGTCAACTTTTGGAGGATCAAAAAATCTCAGTGGGGAAGAATGATCCATGGGATTCTCACTAAGAGTTCCAATCAAATACTTATAGGGATGAAGTGGAAAATAATAAGGAGATTAAAAATATATATTTTAAATCTCCTTATATTAGAATTATTTATTTGTTATTATAGATGTAGATGTGGCATTATTTGTCCAATAATGCCACACCTCTACCTATAATATTTACAAATAATTTTATTGAATGGCTACCAATATATATTTAATATATTTTATCTACCAATAAATATATTTTAATATATTTCCATTAAGATATTTTATTATATCTTTATTTCCATATATCCCATTTTTTGATAATTTTTATCACTCTTGAGTTGCATGTTTTATTAATATCAACTCTATCTATTGTAGGTTTTATGGCATTAGACTATAGCATGGGATTATAGCATTGGATTATGGCATTGGACACATGGTGTATTGCTTTGGATTAACCACTCAATTATGGTGCTAATGTATAAGCTACCATGGCACATGGAAAACATGATGAAAGATCTACAGGCTCTTAATGTATGATGTCAATCTTATAAGGCATTTTTTTGGCACCAATCACAATGATGTGGACTTTCCATTTATAATTCCAAGCATTTAATACTACACATTATTTACTATAGGAATGGAATGACATAGGTGAAACATGTTTTGGTGAATCTATTTTAAATTCCTCCAAATTATATGTGGTGTGAACAAAACACCATCTTTGGTGTCAATCACACCCATGTGTGGGCTTCTATTCAGAGGAAATACTTGCCAAAAATGGAACTGATGACACAATTTAAGCCTACAATTGGTATGTCCCTATGAATAATGGATTTTGAGATACAATCAGAACATCCAATGCCATGCTATTAAAACAAAACCCAACTTTATAAAAATGGTTATTATCCAGTGAAATGTGAACACATAAGAAAATAAGAAAATATTTTCCAACATAGAGCTATTATCCAAAACCCTACTAATGCCAAGGAGGCATTGAGAGATATAAATAGTAGGTTTTTATTTTATGGGCAGGTGATTTTTTTGCATAGAGTGTATTAGATTAAAGGATTACTATAGACAGAGAATAATCTAGATCATATAGGCAACAAGGACATCTAGTGAATTTGAGGAAGTCTATTTTATGTTGCATAAATAGATTATGTGGTACAAAATTGTTATTGTGATCACTCAAAATAATTTTGTAATTATTCTTATGAGATTTAATTGATCATAACACTCATAGAGTGGACCTAAGGACATAGCCATTTGGTGAACCCTATAAACAACTTTTCTATGTCTTTATTATTTGTCCTTTGTTATCTGATATTCTTTCAATTTCCATAATTAAATTATAGAATTTTTTAAAAAAAAATTTCATATTTAATTAAATGGAAATTGGACTTTATTATTCATCTATTATCCAATTCAAGTATTCCAAAAAAAAATTATATGCTTGGATTTTTTGATCAGTTAAAATATCAATCACCTCTACAAAATATCAAATAACAGAGAATGTATTAGATCTTGATGTCATAATAACAAATACATTTTTAAATATTTTTAAGAACTAAAAATTAACTACTTCATCATCTTTTTCATATTATTTTTTCCTTTTCCTACATATTCAACATATTTGATACTATATTGGCCCTATCACCTTGTTTCCATACTAGATAAATCCTCTATTACATAGTTGACCCATCCTTAAAAACATAATCAACATGTTTAGTACTAAATTAGTACTTTCTTATTTTTGGCATACTATATCAGCCCTCTACCTCGTAGTTGGTCTCATTTAATAGACTATATCGACCACATATTACATACTACATCAATTAGAAGGTATTATGCTATCCATTTCTCAGTTTATAATAGGATAAGTCCTCTACTATGTAGTTAGGTACCTCTAGGGATATTATACAGTCAGACACCTAGATTTCTCTTACTTTACAAGATAAGTCGATAGAGCCAAGCCTATTTTATTTTGACCATTTATCATAAATGGCTTAGGCAATTGTTGCCTGATTTTTTCCTTCCTAGTATCCCATTCTACCCTTAGTCTACCTAAAAATTTCCTAGGGTCATTTTTCAGTATCTAAATTTTGACTAACATCTAATTTTTTACATTTAGATTAATTTCAATTAAAATTACTCAAATTTTTGAAATAAATGCTTCACTTACCTGAGTTGCATTTGCCATGTTTGATAGGCATCCTCCATAATGAAACTATTATCTCCTCACCATGGTCACTCTCTAGGCTCAAACTAGGTCTCTTAAAGTAATATTTTCTTTGAATAGTAAAAATAAAAAATAAATTAATTTTCACCCTATTTACATTTACTATTCAAAATTAGTTACCTATCAGTTATTTATTACTAGATTTTATTTCTCACCCATAACTTTTTTTCTACTAGCTCTTTTTCTGAATCAAAAGATTTTCTAGAATCTTACATCATAAAGAATCTTTCCACCTATTACATGTATATTTTGAAAAATAATTGATTTTTTGCTTATTTTACTGGTCACCTAATTTTCCTTACATTGGACACCTTCACATTTTTATCATTTTAAATAGCACTAAGGTAAGTAAAGGTATGTATTTTTTAAATTTGTCCTTTCATTTATTTTATTTGATTCTTACTACAATTTATTTAGCTCAATTTTGTGTGTTGCTATGTTCTTTTCCTAAAGCACCATACCATATTACAAATTCATGACATGTGATGTGCTTCAAGTGGGGAATATGTATACACATAATATTTTTAAACTTTATCAATTACTAATGCTTTCTCTATTGTAGGAACCTATTAAGTCTTAAATCTCTCTCAGTGCATGCCTTAACAGATGCAGGGAGAAAGGGTGGGTAGACCATTGGTGCTTCATAATATTGTTTTCCCCTATACCACCACTTATAACCAAAACAAATCTCTCATATACACTTCCTTAAGATTTGACACCTCCCTTACACATTCCTCAAATAAATTCATTACCTCAAATAGCCTCTACCTAAGTCAAAACCTAATTTTCAGGTTTTTCAAATAAAGTCAGCCTAGGCCAATATTTTACTTAAAATATATGAACACATTATAGGATTATATCAACTTGAACTGATTTAGTCCAGGAACTAACTAATCTATTAATTTAAAGATACATGGTGTATTAGTTCAACTTTATCAGCTAAAACTTCAAAAGATTTTAGGGTCAAATGAAGTTATATAAACACATCCATTGTCTCCATTTTATAGAGATACAAGGAGTAAATATTTATTTTCACATCTTATTATCCACCATTCTACTTGAGGAGAATTTCTTAAGGTTTCATACTTCCTTTGGAAATACAAATCTTGTCATGTGAAATCTTGGGATTCAATAGGATGTCCTTGGCTAAACTATAGCCCATTGTTCATCCTTAGTTTCTTTAACATACACAACAACCTCTTATGAATCACCTTGACCAAGGGAGATATTGAGGCTCAGTGGGTTCATCTTAAAAGGTAAGTATTCTTAACTTTTGTTCCTCTTTATTAAAGTAGATAGATTTACATTTGTTAATTTATATGATTCTCTCTCTATGCATTATGATATCCTCTACATTGACTTGAGTAAAGACCTTATGTGCATGTCTACTTTTATTTTTATGACCCCCATTTTGTGCCACATGCTTTGGTGAGCACTAGTTTATTTTTTGATTTAATTTGGCATTTATTTTATGAATAAGAAAACATAGGACCTAACTAGGGTTATTGCATGGTGTTACTTGACTAGAGGCATGGAACCCTCCCTAGTTATATTATTGTGGTAAATGACACCTTAGTTAGGTCTAATGGATCCATATTGGTCATGACCCTAATTGTCTAAATGTACCAACAAGAGGAAGGGCTAGTGTGATTTATCTTTTATGAGCTAGGATTGATTTTTAGATCAACTTCACTTTCCCTTGTATACAATACATACTAGTCCAAATAGGGTGAGATTAATTTGTGTTCTAAAATATTTTCTATTGTATAGTTTTATAATCATGAATATTATCAAAAAATATTTGAAGAGGGACCATGGTTATGGGGAAGAGTAGGACTCTTTATTATTCTTTGGTTTCTAAAATTTGATCCTAACACTATGGTTGTATCAAAAATTCCTATTTGGGTTCCATTCCCAGATTTTATTCTTAATTTTTGGCATATGATAATAATCATTGATATTGGGAATGATCTGGGTATATTTTTAAAAGATGATAGTGATCAAACACACCAAGGACTTGTCACTTTTTTTCACATCTATATGGAATTGATCTAAGTAAAAGATTACCAAAAATAATGATACTAACATATGGTGATTTGACTTGGAGCCAAATATTTTACTATGAAAATAAAACATTTAGGTGTTGTTTTTATCATCAAACAAGGCATCTACATGAATCTTGCACAGAAACATGAGGACATTCAAAGGGGAAGATGGAGTATATACCAAACCAAAAAGTTGATAGCCATACGATCATCATTCTTTAGAGGATGGAGAATAAAATGGCATATTAGAATCACTTATTTCATAGGAAGATAAAGACACCAATGTAGGAATAGAGGTTAAAATTGATTATTTAAATCAAACATTGGAGAAGTCTAAGGAAGGAATGCAAATTAGGGAACCATCCACATGAGGAATAAACACATATGTAACTACCATAGAAGGAATTAAAAGATTACATGAATTGGATAATTTTGAACCTAATAAGAAATTATCCATGGTTGGTTATTTATAAACTCAACATCTTGGTCTACAAATGGTGGTGGTAGGAACTCCGAGGTGAAAAAGAAGAAGGGGAAAAAAAGAAGGCTCAAGGGTATTGCCATATGATGTAGTTTTTCATTTTTCCTAAGGTTAAAGTTCATGTATGTATATTTTTATGTTTACTTTTAGTTGGTTGTAATGCTATATTTGGCCTATTACAGTCATTTATATGAATTTTAGACAATGTTTTTTTAATTTTCACAATGTAACTTTTTTCCAATGATTAAAAGTCAGGATTTTTTCTTTGGAAAAAAATTAAGGGTTGTAGGGTCCATTACCATTAATATATTATTAAAATAAAGATTAAAAAAATCTAACAATGATATTGGATGAATCACAATACATTGATAAAAAAATTTATACCTACATTTGATAAATACCATTTTTTATAACACTAAAGTGATGGTAAAGTATTATTTTAGTAGATTGTTAATTATTTTAATTATAATCACACTCTTGATATTCAAATAATTTATAAAACAATTAAATACTTTACAATGAAGTGCAACTGATAATTATCCAATGTCTTTCTCTGTGAGATGACACAAAGTATGACCGATGTTGTAATATATGTTGTGTTTCTATGATGTCATGCTTTGATTGTAATCTTCTACACTTTATTTTATGTTTTAATAAATAGTCCCACCAATATAATCCCTATACTTAACCTTTATCTTGTCCTTGAGATAAACATTAAATTATCTTGCAATGTTATGTACGTGTATTTGGCTACAAAAATTGTAGATGTTTTTTGGTCAACTTGGTCTCATCAAAATATTTCCACTATGTAAAGTATCCCTATACTCTTTTCACTCTATAATGTACTAATAAAATGATTATGTAATTAATTAATTTTATTAATAAAATATGTTTAAGATTTGTTTCCCAAAATTAATTTCTTCCCCAAGCAACAAATCACATGCATTGATGAAAAACTTTGATGTTTATTGATACCCTATAAAACTAAAAAAAATTAAAAAGTTAAGATATATTTTTATTTGGAACACAACATAATTTTTTGACACAAATCATAAGTTTCATAAAATTGCTTCACCACACATCCCCCCCCTCCTCATAAAAAGAAAACACTACTAAAAATGGTTATCATCAGAGTTTTGACACTAAAAAATATCACTCACATTTTTTATCAACCTCACAAAAATAAAAATATAATAAAAATGTCTTAATTTTGAAGCCAAAACTAAATCTAAGACTAATGGTAATGGGAGAAATGTACTAGCAATTTTCTATGGCTTCACTAAAAAATTCTCTACTTAAAGTAATGCTTCCACAACAAGGTTTCCTAATTAGGAAATATTCTAAATTAATATCATGTAATTCACATAATGATCCCAAGATTGGTCTCCAACCATTGTTTTTTTTCATGTTTTAACTCGTGCCCATTTCATGGTGTTGTAAATAGGTCCACATCTTACATATATTTCTCTTTATGATATTTCTTTCTTGCCTTCCACTAAACTTCTAAAATTCCTACATAACTATAAAATATGAATTTATTATGATATACATGGAATAGATTTAAATTAAAACAATTATAATAAATTTGTACTTTAAAATCATATAAAAATGAACCATGAATAAATAAAAATATAGTTATACATAGAGAAAATAATCAAATACAAAACTTTCTCAAAGAACATATAAAATATACAATTCCACATACTGGTATAATATAAGAATGAATACATCAAAGCCTATATATTATATGTATCTAATGGTTTACATGAGAAAAGTCTATCATATATAATTTCACCTAAAAATGGACTCATAAAAAATACATAGAACAAAACCAGACTACCTAGAAATGGGGACCAACTCTAGATTACAAAAAACAAAGCTAAATAAATGCAACCAAAGTTATACACAAAAAACCAAAAATTAAGAAACTATACTAAATAATATTGTTTCCCATATCCATTACAACCATATTCATCCCAAACACATAATTATTGGCTAGGAGAACCACATTGTAATCTCTCCCCCCAAATGGACTGATACCATGCTAGCTTAGGGAGTATAATCATCACAACCCCAACAACCAATAGATGACCTAAAAAAATCCCATATTTCCACCACTATTGTGAACCAAAAGTTTAGACACAACAACTAACTCCTTAGACACTCTCTTCTCCAAGATCCTCTGTGGAAAATCCAAAGGACATCATACACTTGCCATATCGAAGGAATTGAAAGAAACCTCAAAGGATCACTCTTAGAATTGTACCAATAAATTATCCAAATAGGTAGATGTGGACATGAAATTATCTTCAAGTTGTTGGAAGACCAAAGAGGAATGAGACTAAAATACTTATAACCAAATAACAACAAATTATTTGGGATATCCAAACTAAGCACATCTAAGACTAATTATATCCTAAGGAATATGCAAGGCCACAAATAATGCTCAATAACCTTATACATGAGGAGCTTGTCTTTAAAATCCCAAATCATGTTATTCAAGAAGATAACAGTAATATCTGATTTTTTTTATATCTAATCTCAAAACATAAAAAAACTTGACCAATGATAGCTCGAATATCCTCTACAATCTACCTCATTTGAATATCAAATACCATGTTCAACCTTCCATTTCAGACCTTATAACTGAAATCCATTTCCTAGTTTTATACCTATAAGTGGAGCAAAGATTTAATGACAATAATAATGTGACTATGCTCCATCAAGAGAGGATGCTATACCAACTACTTGAGAAAAATATGCGATAAAAAGAAGCTACTAAGGATGACTCAAGCCACAACATCTACCACACAAGACACCATACCATGCAAGCAAACACACAATAATTAAATGCTTAGTTGAAGCCATATTAATTACTTCCACATGATAACAGAACATCCAAGAAAAAATAACCAACACAAATAATTGACAAATAAATTCTCAATTAAATCCACATTACTTAACCGCTCATGTCAAGGGGGAACATCTAATCATAAATAACCAATAGAACCAATTGACATGCTTTTTAATAAAAACTCACACCATGAAATGATGTCCTGGAAGGTATTGGGGAAAGAGTTATGGCTAAAATACACAAAGGGATACAAAAGGCAATTCTACACGAGTCTATAATAATAATAATAATAATAATAATAATAATAATAATAATAATAATAATAATAATAATAATAATAATAAGCCAATATTATTATCTTATGTAGAATGTTCACATGCCCATTATAAACAAGATAATAATATATTTAATTAACTTGACAAATTACAAAAAATATTGAATTAATTCAATATATTACATTCTAGAGTCTAGATGTTTAACCTTGAATTCCAAAAAAAATTAAATAGGAATCCATAAGATCTGATATCTAATTCCAATAAATCGTAAATTGGAATCTCATAATATAAAAATTGGATTCTAATATTTGAAATAATTGATACTATAAAATTCCAATAATAACAATTTTAGGTTTTAATTTGGATTAGAATATGTCCAAATTTAATGAAATGATGGTTCTGTGTTTTTTTGTATTGGATAGGTTCTCTAATATGGAAATAATTTTTTATCTATAAGAAGAGTATCAATGTGCTAGAAATTATTTTCTTCTCCAAAAAGACTCGGGTTCATTTTAGATTAGCAACCTCTATAGTATCTAAATGTGACCCTAGGCTTGTTAGCCAATTTTTTCAATATTTTTGGGACATGATGGATAGACAATTGGTTTGGTTGACTACATTTCATCCCTATACATATAGATAAATGGAAGTTTTCAACTACATACTTGTTCATTTTTTGTCCATATATAATTATGCAAGTCCATGTATTTGGGATGATAATTTGTTATACATTCAGCTATAGATACTAAAACTAACTATTTATAACATTTCAATCTTGTACATTTGACAAATATCAATTAGGGATCTACCCTTTAGTTTTAAACCCACCTGTTATTGAAAGGATCACATTCACCACCTCACTATGCCTAAGCACTTATCTCTTAGTTTGATCAATATTATTATGATGACCTAGGTCTCTAATACTACATAGAAATATTAAAATGTAATAAACATCATTCACTATTAGTTTCATATTAGTATAACTACATGTTTCTTTGGACACTACTAGACATAGAGGGACACTACCATCGACAGTAGTGTCCATATATTTATATAGTGTCTAGTACCCAAAATTCATCCAAATTACAAATGATTTAAAACTAATGGGTTAGCCTATTTATATTATTGAACCCTACCATGAGATATTTTCAAAATCTGTGGTATAAATATAAGTCTAAGCCTTCTCTTTATTCATTTATAAAATACCAATTAAACATGTAATAAATCTAAATTAATCAAGTACACAGCTAAGTTATTGTGCCTTATTAATCCTTATTTTCATATCAATCATAGAATTAGTCATATTGTATGTTTGAAGCATTCAAAGAGTAGAGCATGAGAAATATTTGTCAAGTTAGAAGTTAGATCATTGCATGCATATGCTCTTCTCTTGCCCTTCTTGAAGGATCCTGAGAATCAAAAAACTTTAAACAAAGTATTTTGTATAATTATTTGTGATATTAATAGTGTGAAGCTATATCCATTCGGCCCCTGCCTACTGACATGGGTTTTCTATAAATAATTGTGAAGAAAGGAGCATCTACTGATGAAGGAAAAAGATTGACAATATCTTTTGCTTGGCTCTGATAATCATCATAAATTATATTTCACCCTTATGTAAATACTTTCCCACACATAATGGATAACTACATAAGTCTAAGGCCATCTTAGGAGTATTGGCTTTGTAGACATCACCCATTTATAGAGGTGTCTTTGGGGTCAACTTGACATTGTGATCCCACTTATCCATTTTTAGCAAAAATCATTCCAAGGGTGAAAAAGGGTGAAGAGATAGGGTTTGATAAAGTAACAAAGATTGAAAACCTCTATCCAAGTCTAAATACACCAATAAAAAAGTGAAATAAATCCCATAATAAGTAATTTGGTTAGATCTAAATCCAATCATTAGTTTGTATTGGACACCTATATCATAGTCAAACACTAGTATTGATGGTAATGTTTGTAGTCACAAATGTACAACTTTAGAATTTGATGACTAATCTAAAATATTGGTCCTACCTACTTGACACTTGTTTCTATTTTTATATATATATATATATATATATATATATATATATATATATATATATATATATATCTATGCATAGTAAACCAACTAACTACCATTGTTATTATTTATTGTAATATCCTTCAATAGTTTTACTGTATTATTTCTAGCAATCTTAGTTGTATAAATTTAGAATATTGTTTATCTAAGTTTTTTTTATTAATTAGCTTGGTATATATTATTTTATCACCCTTGTGCTTGAACTAATTTTATATTATTAACCTTAACCTCGCATATCAAAAAAATAGGGTTAAAAATTTGGTGAGGTTGACCCTTGGTCTTTGAACCATAGGTTGACCTAGGGTTTTTTGATTTACTATTTTTCTTATCTTTAATTTCTAATTTTAAAATTTTAAAATTTGTAAAATCAGGATTTTACTTTCCTCAAAACATATTTAATATGGATACACCTAATATTTATTTCATGGCATAATATATAATAGTAATTTTTTGTTATTCCCCATACATTGCTAAACCAATTAAAAAATATAATCAAGAGGAAAATTTGAATAGGAAAAATAAAACCTCTTTTTATAATTCTTATTTTAATCATATGGAACCTATGCAACAAATTCCTCTTGCACCTAAATTGGTAACCAAATCCAAGGGATGTGTCTTATTGAGAAATCAAGTAACACACATATCGAGGTCTGAACTATAGACCTTGTGAAATAATCAATCATTTGTAAGGATTTATTCTACGAACCATTATGTAAAATCTAGGTACTAGGTGACATAACATGGGGTTCTTTTGTATATATTATGCAAGATATAATCCACAATGAAAATATTATTACTTTTGATTTTGAATATTTTCCATCAAAGTATATCATTGACCAAGACCTTATTTTATCAAAAAAAGTTACTCTTCAAAATAAAAAAATTGAAAGGAGTACATGCAATAGGTCTCAATGACATAATATTGCAAACCACTCCAATGACTCTATTGATAAATTTTCACTTTTTAAGTTGTTACACAAGTCACCCCAATATAGAGGTATTCTCTTAAGAACATTACATATGACAACCTTGCCAATTAATGTAGCACCACCATATGTGGCTTATATGTTGAGTATATCAAATGGTCCAAGCATAATATTCTTGTATCTATTCATTAAAAAATGGATGCAAAGGTTAAAATTAAAGTTAGAATGCCTGTCAATACCATATCACAAAACCCTAATAAACTCATCTTATCTAATACACCTAAGTGATAATTTACATGATTACTCAGTCTCAAGCTTCTTTGCTTCAGAAGCTTATAAGTTGACTAGTCATATCTCTCACTTTTCTCATAGAGGTTGATATGAGTCAACCTTTACCAAAAGGATATGATGCTAATACATAATATGACTATCATCAAAGCCATGAGAATTATATAAATATATATTACACCTTGAGGCATAATATCCAAGAACTTATTGATGACCAAAATATTACCTTTGATGATCCTCCAAATAATTCAGGTCGATAACCTAGTGATCACTTGAACAAGAAAATATTTAAAAATCCTTTGAAATATCATTCTAAGAAAGATCCATGAGTGAAAATGGCATATAATGCACATCCTTCTCCATCAATTTATGGGAACCCATTAGATTGGATTATTGGCACTTATACACACATAATACCTCCTATGGTTCAGATACCTTTTGTTACATTTGATGACAATGAAATGTTGGATAATGAATCTGATCTTCATTCTTTATTTATTTGATAATACCTTGATCATCATCCTATACATAGTGTTATGATTGACAATGATGCGAGTGAAAATTCATGTACCATGAAATTAATTACACATATTGGATATACACATGATGATTTATACCCTTTGACCAAAATGGTCATTACATTAAAGGGGGCATAACACCATATTATTGGTGAGATTGATTTACCTTTATAGGTTGATCCAACACATGTGATTACCATATTTTAGTTATATCATATTCAATAGTATTTGATATGTTATTGGGATGAATTTTGATATTTAAACTTTGTGTAGTGCCTTCCATAGTGCATGGGTGTATTAAATACATTCAGACCTATAGGGTAGTCATAGTTCTTAGAATTCTATATAAACATCCAATTGAACAAGAAAAGTTTATTCCAAGATAACTAATTATCAAACCTAATAAGTTTAATCCTCTATGAAATGGTAAGAAATAGGAAATCACATTTCCTAGATAGTCCATACTTGAGAGGCCTTTGCACTAGAGACACACAATGGATTCTACATAATCTTCATTTACTCATACACATCATACTTAGTTACCTAGAGCACCTAAACATGTTACAATTACATCTACTCTAAGGAAACCATAGAGAACTAAAATATGGATTCCATAAACCCCTAATCCTTCTATTATTTATTCATGACCATAGAGTCTTATTACACATACATAGAACACCACAAATTACATAGATCTAGATATGGAACCTATGCATGCCTCATGGCAGTTCCACTGGTTTCATATACGATATTCTAAACTTGGAGTTATTTATGAACATCACTTGTATGGGATCATAGGATATCCTTTTCCTTTTAAATATTCCAAAAAATATAAAATAATAAAATATTACTAAAAATACAAATAAATTAAATATTCCAAAAATACAAAAACATTTAAATAAATTCAAAAATATAAAAACATTTTGTGTTCCCACATTTTATTATCTCTTTGTCATCTATGTTTTTAATTTATGTTAGTAGATAACATATAATCCCACTCCTATATACACATATGTTTCATGCATCTTTGAGCATGATATAAGCATAAATAGACACAAAATTTATACATTTCCATATGTTGGACCTTTCTTATACCTACATCATATAGTACATTGGGGGCATCTACCTTATTTCATCATGATTGATACATATTACATATCATTTATGATCATTTATATATTATCATGTTTGATCTTATATACTAATTCTTACACATGTCTATATTCATGATCTTATTTTTCAAAGTATACTTGATATGCTATGTTACATAACATTTTTAACAACACATATATGAAGGGATTATTATAATATGATTACGTTGGTTGGTTATACATAATTTATTAACATTGTCACTTCCTTGTGAAAGATTTATCAAAAATCTTTAGCCAAGATCTCTCTAATGGCTCATTACCATAGACATTGATAATTCAATATATACCCAAAAGGAACCAATTAAAAATAAGATCAATTTCTATACACACAAGAGATATACAAAATATTATGAAACATAATGAATCATGTATATTATAATGAAAGACCCTACTTATATAGGCAAGGCAAAATAAAAAGCAATCTAAACTAGCCAATGTGGGACTAAACCCCACATAAGACAAAACTAGGTAAAACACAAATACCTAGATCTTAGCAAGCATGAATAAGATACTCTAACACCCTCGCCCCCCACTCCCGCCCGCGCCCCCCGCCCCGCCCCCCCCCCCCCGCCCCCCTTAAGTGAATCTAGGGGATAATAATAGATGATTTAGTGTGAAGTTGTGTGTCCCTATGGATACCAATCCATCATACTATAGTATATGGATGTTGAGTCATTGTAACCACCAAGTTGAAGTCAAAATGGTGTTAAATATGAGGATCACTAAACATAAACATTGCATTTCAAATTACTAGGTAGAATGATGAACCTGAATAAGCATAACTTGAACACCCTCCAACATAATAGTGAAGTGAGCACAAAGATTGGTGGGGCTACAACATTAGTGTCACTAGTGGGGATATCACATTGGTGTCACTATAAGAATCACCAAGAAGGCCATGGATTCAAGTATAATTCTCATATGGGTTATATAAAATAAAGTGCTTGAATAAGATACCCATGTACAAAGGAGTAATCCATAAAACTCTTAAAAGTGTAACATACAAATATCTCTCATAAAGTGGAGAAAAAGAGAAAAAAAATGTAGGAAAAAATCCCCTCAAAAGAAAGAAAATAAGAAGATAGAGAAATAAATCCCCTCAAAGATGATGATAAATAAGTGCATTCCTAGTACTCACAAGTCACAAAAGAACTTAGTTTTCACAAGTGGTTTGAATCCACTAAATCACAAAACAACTAACACTGGGCTTCACCAGAATAACGTCAATCAAGAAGACTGTTAGTGGTGATGAAAGTACAAAAAACTATCATATGTGTAAGGAATATAAAACAAAAAGAAGAAAATTATACATCACACCCCCCATACTTTTTATTATGTGGAGTGGAGAAAAATGGTCTACACTACTCGAACATCGGATAAGCTGACATTGTATCCACCAAAATAGCTCCAAATAAGGAGACTATCAATTATAAAAATAAAGGTGTCAAATATATATATAAGTCTCTCAAATATGATGGCTCATGGTGGTGATGGAAAAGACAAGCAGCTGACAAAGTGAAAAGGTTCCTAGAATAGAGCACACAAATGCATGAAAGTAGACAAGACTAAATCAATAAACCTCCCTTGGCACTTTATAAATCATTGAGACTACAATATAACCCATACACAAAAAAAACCAAATAGAGATAAGGAAGACATTGGGATTCACCATAATAGATACAAATAAGGAGACTATCGACCTGTTGAGTAATCAATCAAGATAGATGTGCTCCAAAAATAAGGGAGTGAAAAAGATGTCTCCATAGAAGAAGGTGAGGCACTAAGAAAGGGGCCTCACAGAGACATTACATAACTACCAGTATGTTAAAATATTAGTGCATGTTGTGGGTTGATAGAAGAGTGTGGCAAATGCTAACAAGAGCCATAATATATACAAACACACTATAAAATATTAGCAACCAAAAATAATAATGTGCAGAGCACATGTAAAAGGATGTTGGTCTCAGTTAAAAATATGTCCAAAATAGTACATGCATGAAGTATAATAGTAGGGCCAATAGGATAGGAAACCCCATAATAGTGACAATGTAAACTCAATAATAGGACATCAGATTCAGCAAAAAATATGTCCAAAATTGCAATAAATGATGACAATACAATCTATTAAAAGTAAGAAGGAAGTTTGTGTTGCTTGTGAGGGGGTCTGACCTCTTGCCAGATCGGACCTCACCCTTTGATCTATGAAAAATAAAAGAGATAAGTTACATGAAAAATAATGATTAATCCATCTACAAATGCTCACAATATATCAAATGCATCACCACTAAAATGTCACCACATGACAATAAGCTAGTTTCACAAGGCAACACAACCAAGTGAAGATACCCCCCATGAATATGGCACTTTATATTTTGGTAAATTTTACAATATAAGTAGGCCTAGTATATGGGAAATTTAAAAACATGAACTTTTGAAAAAATGGTACTCAATTTTGAGTTACCAATCAAAAGTTATTAAACAAATGATTTCCTATAAATGAGGCCTATTTAATAAAAAACTGTGCTAAAAATTTAAAAAAAACACTATGG
>JARHVA010005349.1:1000000-1122500 GCA_037957365.1 Torreya grandis
ATTCTTAATTTTTTGAAAACATAAATCAAATAGGAGGTTATTGTATGGCTCGTGTATGGCTAATAAGGATTAAAATAAAAAAATAATTTATTTTTATTGATTTATAGATTGTTTCTCTCTTCCAAGGTGGAGATCTTCAGTCATTTTCCTTGCCTCAGCCTCGTGCAGACCCTAAAGAGCAGCAATAAGAGTTTTATAAATTTATTCAACAAAATTTGGTATCATTATACATCCATATGAAACAAAATTATTTTTAAAAATAATATTTTTGTAATCAAATTCTATTCGGGTTGTGTTAGATGCATAGTAAGTCCAGTGGAAGGTGAATTTGAAGGTGTTAAGCCCTGATTTGGCCTCCCTAAGCTCTCCTATTGTGCCCAAATTTACTTGGGTGCCATTGAAGTATTATTATTATAAAAAACTATATTTTGGATATAAATCTCAGTTTTGAGGATTCTATATGCTTTTAAGGGCAATTTAGATATGGTTCAAGACTTTATAGAACCTAATTTCACCTCTTATAGCCTATGGAAGCTCTTATGCTACCTCTATTACACCACACTTTTGATTTTTCATGATACAACAATTTCAAATGGTTATTAATAGTTTCCAAAAAATATTTATTAAATATTTGATTTAATAAGTTCTCTTTGTTCCATGCAAGCACACGGTGGGCTCTTTATTTTTTGAGTTATTTTTCCAAAAGGTGAAAATACAATTATATATATATATATATATAATACAAATTTTTATATTAAAAAAATAGAATTAATTAAATATGATTTTAATTCTATATTTTACATGTATAGAGTTGTGTTTGTCAAAGGGTAGTTGGCTAGTGTATTTTTGGAAGAACACTTATAAAAATAAGGTCCTATGTACAAAACCTCAACCCAATATTCTATTTTGGTAAAAAATAATTTATTATTTCAAAAATAATTAGTCAATTAGTCCTTTTGTTAGGCATGCAAATTTTCATGTGTTAAATTTTGCTAAACTTTGGATACTTTTGACAGCCTTATCTTTCTTTTTTTCTTTTTTTTTGAAGATGGTCATGTGACTAGTCAATATATAGGTTTTTTCATGTTTTAGACATTTTCGGATCATCATTTTTTTAATTTTAAGCTTCTTTAAATGACTTTTTGTGTATAATTTTTCTTATGACACTTGTGACACTTTATCGACACTTATAACTTTCACTTTTATTGTGATTCTTTATATTTTTTGAATTATTTAAAAATCAGATAAGTGGATAGTATTGTTTACTCATTAGAATATCTATTTTTTATGTTAAAATAAAATATAAACCATGTTAAAATTTTTACTTTCTAAACATTGTTTATGTTAGTTTAGTATAAAATGCAAACTTGTTGTGTCAATTTTAAAAGTCATGGATTCTCCTAATTTTGTGCTGATAAATCACAAATTAGTTGATGGTTTTCTTATTAAAGAAGATAAATTTAATGCTAACATGACTATATGTTTCATATTATAATAAGATATGTTATGAAATGCAAAGGGTAAATGGAGTTTGTATTGGCTCCTCATCATTTTCTTTACTAAGCATTTTATTCATACATATCTAAAATTATTTGTTTCAATCTCATATCTATTTGATTGGATAATTGCATTTATTTCTAAAATTGTTCATATTTTATGTATGAGAGGTAACATACCTCAATATTCTTGTAGATTTAATTTTATATCATGATAAAGATACATAAATTATATTAAGCTTTCAAAGTTTTTGTTAATACTCAAATCATAATATGAGTTATTGCTAATAAGATATCTAATATTTGGCTAACTTAGTATCATATTATTAGTGAATTTATTATATGTACATCACATACCCTAGTTTTTAAATTTAGTATGCTTGATTATAAGTCTACATCTACTCTTATTGAAGTTGGTAGTAAGCTCAATCCAAAAACTGTGTGGGCTAAATTTAACCCCACTCTTTACAGAAAACTTGTCAATAGTTTGATTTATCTAACCATTACTAGGATGTATGTTTTATATGTTATGATTGTTGTTTCTAAATTCATGCAAGATTCATTTTTGGATCATGGGAAATTATCAAAGTGGATACTTTGATATATAAAATGAACTATAAACATTGATTTATATTCTTCTTCTTTTAATAATGCTAATTTATTTGGTTATTATAATGATACCCATATTGTGCTATCATGAATATACTTTTGAATATATGTTTCAGTTTGGTGAAATTGTTATCACTTAGAGCATAATTTTGTATAACTCTAGCAAAAAATCAAGTTAAACACTAACAAACTAAGCATATTAATGTTCATGTGTATTTTATCCAAGAGAAAGTCTTCAATGGGGATATTGATCTATAGTTTTACCCTATAGATGAACATGTGGCATATATCTTCACAAAATCACTTGGTATTACCAAGTTTTGTTAGTTTTATACAATGTAGGGCCTCTCAGATTTACCATTGAGGGGGAGTGTGCATGACAATGTCTCTTCCTATTGACCATGTGGGTTGTGTGTTTCCTTATTTCTCTTTATACTTCTCACTATAAAGCATTGCAATATATCACTTATGTGATTTTGGTAAACTTTGTGTGTGGAAGTTTACATTGTACCTAATATTTAGAAGCATAGAAGTCCTTATGTTATAAGAGGATCCAATAAGCATAGATGTCTATATGTTATAAAATGATCCAATATATTCTTGGCTTATTATTCATGAGAATTGTGGGATCTTTTCTCAAAATAATTATAATATAAACTCACTCCAAGTAGTTTATGGTTATATAGTATAATTCCTTTAAAGGTGACTATGGTATATAGTAAAATTCCTTTAGGTGACTATGGTTATATAGTATAATTCATTTAAAGGTGACTATGGTAACATAGTATCATACCTTTAGGTGACAATGATATATAGTATAATTCCTTCGTTATGAAGGTGATTATGGCATGACAAGGTTTTTTAAATCTCTCAATTATTACCTCTTAAATCTCATCGTGTGGATGGTTCATGGAGTGTAAGTTCATTTTTACCTCATAAAAATCATTATGTGGATGGTTCATGGAGTGTAAGTTCATTTTTACCTCATAAAAATCATTATGTGGATGGTTCACGGAGTGTTTTTTTTTTTTTTTTATAAAGGCAATTATGGCATATATCCTAACTTAATGTTAATGGGGAGTGTTGAAACATTTAATGTTATGTGGGTACTATTATTGGGCCCTTAACACTTTATTTGGTAAAATAATAATTTTTTAATTAATATATTTAATATGGGATAAAACCTCATGTAAATATAATAATAAAACATATTATTAATTATAGACTTAGTTCTTCAAGGAAATGTTGGTGTTAGAGTGTGTATTTCATGCATTTATCACATTTACTAGTGTATTAGCTAGTTATTTTGTCTCTTAGTGAGTTTATCCTTGATGATTATTTATCCCACATTGGCCAATTAAGCTATTTATATGTTTCACCTTGCATATTTATGTAATATCTTTCCTATTATAATGGCATGTTCATTTTGAATAATATATGGTTTGCCTTATATTTCCATATCATATCTGTAGCTTTCTTGTGTGATTTTTTGTTTCTAACACTTCAAATTCTTGGATTGGAATGCCTTTACCATTCTTAACATGGTACTAGAGCCCTTCTTTAATCATCCATTAGCTTGAAATTTTTAGATAATTTCATTCTACCTCCCTTATCGTTGATTTTTCCCTTATCGCCGAAAGGAAGCATAGAAGAGAGGTGTGCAATGAGATATTTGTGCCATTTTCAAGACTTTTAAAATATTTTGAAGTTTATAATTTCTTTTGAAGCTTTTTTTACTCATAGAGATATGCTAGAATAGAGGAACATTGGCATTACAGATCTACCAAAATTTTATCTTGGTATTTTTTCTCTCTCTAATCTAAGGCATTTTTAGATCTGCAAAGCATTTACTTCTATATTAGAAACACCATAACTTGGTGTGGAATATTTTTTTTCTAGTAGAGGCATCATTTTTACTAACAAGGCATAATTTTTTGCCTGAAGACTAAGGCATTGGATTTGCTTGTGTGGAGAACAAGTGTGGCATCTACTGCATCCTTTGGCACTCTCTTTTTTTTAGATTTATGGATGAGACATTGACCATTAGAAGGTGTCAAAATTTATTACAAGGAATCATCTTTTTTTGGGATCATTTTATATCCAAGCTAGGTGTTAGATTTCATGAGGAAGATCTCCCTACATTAGATAAGAAGATGATTGTTGCATTCACATCTTCCAAGCTAAGGAGAGGTGCTTGATCTTTACATTTCTTAAATAAGTGTTTGATCTTTTCATTGATTTGATCTTGGCACATGATTTTTGTGTTGACATATTCATACCAAATCTAAGGGGCACCTTTGTTAGAAGATCTACATTCTTCTTTTTTTGTTATTTTGGATCATCTTGTGAGAGAAAGACATTGGACTATTGAACAAATAGGTGTTTGAATACTTTCATCATTTAAGGCATCAAATATGGTTTTCTACATTATTTTTTTATCCGATCTAATAGGAAGATTCACCATATGCATTATTCTTTATTTGTTATCAATTTTTTCTTGGACTAAATTTTGAAAAGTTTTAGATCTACCTGTTTTAGCTAGGTGACATTTTCCAAGACTGAGGCATTGAAAGGGTTGAGAGTGGCATTGAGGAGAGATAAATTCGGTTTTTCTAGCTCTAGCACTTGTATGAGAAAAAATATCTAAGTTTTCACCTTATTTTGGATTTGGATCTAAAAATAATAGTAAACTATTATTTTTTCCCTCTCAAAATAGTTAGTTCTATTCATTTTTTATTTCCAAGCTACATTTTTTGCCTCAAGAGGAAGCACAATTCACTTTCACAAGTATAGCATTAACTAGGAATAAATTTTTTCACATCAATTACCATTTTTAATTCTGGGTTCAATTCTAATTCTAATGAGTGGTTGGACAACTATGTTCTTTTTTGATTTGGTCTCAAAAACCAATTGCTAGTGTTTTTTATGTATTGACCCATTTTATGAGAAATAATAACACCAATAAATTTTAAACTGTAACTCACATTTGAGTTCTATTTTTTATTAAAGTTCATGATTTTTTATTATCTATCCATTGGTATCATTAGTTTTTTTAAACACACTACTTTTAGAAAGTGTCAATTGGGGGGTCCTCTGATACGATCTTTTGGGGGGTTATCTTAGTTCTGATTTTGTACACCCTTTACATTCTTTCTGATCTTTGGTGATTGTTAACATGGATTATACTTTTAGTGTTGACCATTTTGATCATTTTAATACCCATAATTACAACACATGGAGACCTCAAAAGGAAACAATCATAAAGCACAAAGTATTATGGTCCCTAATGAACAAAACACAACCATAATTTACACGTGAATTTGCTAAATTTTAGTATCAATGTAAGTTTGAAGAGTGTATGTGCTTGATTAGGGGATATATGAGTGACAGTATTTTTCTTAATTTTTATGGATGTGATTCTTCATTCATGTGTACTAAGTTAAAGGGTTTGTTTGGGAAAGTAAATCACTTAAGAGCGATGCAACTTGAAGTGGAACTCACTTCACTAAATATAGATGACTTTGCTTCCATTGTATATAACCTCACTATGTTTAAGCATTTATTGACATAGTTGAAGGGGAGTGGATGAGATAAAAAGGATGAAGAGTGTGTGTACTTAATCTTGTCTAAGTTGAGTGGCCTATTCTAAATATTTACTTCTACCTTTTCCTCTAGTATGGATGCCTTAGGTACCGCATTCAAAATTTCAGATCTAATTTTTTTTTGAGAGACTTAATAGGGAGAAATCCAAATTATCTCACCTTGAGTCTTCCACCTACCAAAAATAACTAGTGGTCTCACATCTTAAGACTAAGTAAAAAACTAAGAATAAGAATAAGAACACTCCTCCCCATAAAAATGCACCTAATCTCGACACTAACACATCTAAACCCAAACCATCTTTCAAATCCAAGAATAAATCTAACCTATCTTGCTGCTATTGTGGGAGGACTAGTCATGAAGAGTCTAGGTGTTTCAAGAGAATGCAAGCCCTAAAGGATGTCTCTAGGAAACACAAGATTTATATCTCCACTCATCCATCTTGTGAGCATGGAAAAACACTTAATGTTATTGGGAGATCATAGTTACCTATTTCAGATAGTTGGGTTCTAGATTATGGTGCCTCACACCATATGACTTCTACCAAGGAGTCATTTGTATCTTGGTTTGAGAACTACTTCCAACATTTAGGTTGGATATTATTATTTCATTTCTATTAATGGTAAGGGTAACATACAACTATATGGTGTTCAATCACTAATGCATTATATGTTTTATACATCACCAATAATCTACTTTTAGTTTATTAGATTTGTCAATCTGGTCAAGGCAAAACTATGACTTTCACACCATAGGGTGCTTAAGCTTGAGCTTTGTTAGAGCCACACACACTCATTGCATAGGGTTTTATTGATCATAGTTATCAACATTACTATTTTGAGGGTTTTGATGATACTCTTCCTTTAGGGACATGTTTAGCTTATCATGTAGATTATAAGAGTTAACTTTGCCATTAGAGATTTGGATACTTAAACTATATATATTTGAAGGAATTGAGAACTCACATTATGGTAGAAGGTATTCCTATAGTTTCATGTCTTTATGGATTTTTCCCCAGTTGTGCATTAGGGAAACAACACCAAGATCCATTTTTTAAGGGCATGTCCATGAGAGCTTATTCAACACTTGAGCTAGTGTACAGTGATTTAATGGTATTTCTTACTCCTTTTAATAGAGCTAAGTATGCATTTACCTTCATTGATAATTTCTTAAGGCATAATTGGGTTTATTTTCTCAATTACAAGAGCGATGTCTTTGCTCACTTCAAAGTCTTTAAATCTTTGGTCGAAAAACAATCATTGAGTTACATCAAAAAGCTTCATATAGATAATGGTGGGCATGCTTTAGTCAAGATTTATCTAATTTTTTGGTAATCCATGGTGTTATTTACCAGCATTTTATCACCAACATTCTATTTCACATACTCCACAACAAAATGGCTTAGTAGAATAAAAGAACTAAAATTTGAAGGAGATGGATAACTATATTATGCATTCACAAGATTTACCTCTTATCTATTGGGTAAATAAAGTTAACTATGTGAACTACATTCATAATCACAACCACATTGAGTACTTGAGCATATGACTCAAGAGGAGGATTCATCTAGAACCAAGCCTAAAATCTCATTTTTTTAGTGTTTGGGAGCCTTGCTTGGGTGTTTGTACCAAAGAAGAAAAGGAAAGAATTGGATAAGAAGAGAAAACCTTTGGTTTTTATAGGGTATTACAAGGACATGAGAGCTTATCATATTTTAGATTCTAATACTCATGATATTCATTTTCAAACACATGTATAATTTGATGAACATTTCACATCTCATGACTCTTCATCTTCTTCCATGCCTTTTTCTTCTTTCAATGATTCACCTCCTCTCAATGATTCACCTCCTCTCAATGATTCATTCTTTGAGAATCCAGTTCAAGAGATTACTGAGAAGGTTATATAGGATGAGAATCTTATTCACACTAATGTTTCCATTATATTTAGGTGGGCACGTACTATCCTTTATTTAAGATCTTCCACCTAATCGACATCATCATGCACACTCTATAGGTATTATACTTTTATGTCAAGAATTATATACATATATATAGTATTTTTCATAGGCTCATGGGATATAGGAGTGGTATGATACAATGATAGATGAGTATTCTTTATTTACGAAGAATCACACTTGGGATTCAATCAGTCTTTGTAAGGAAAGAAATTTATTTAGGTACAAGTGGATTTACTACACCAAATATGTAGTTGATGGGTCCATTGACAAGTATAAGGCATGTATTATTGCAAAAGGATTCTCATAGGTCAAATTTATTGACTACTCTTAGACTTTTATGTTAATTTCCAAGATGTATTATGTTCATCTTTTACTTTATCTTGATGCATCTCAAGGTTGGTCAGTATATCAAATGGACATTAAAAGTGATTTATTGCATGGATACTTTCATGTGGAATTTTATATGGAGTATCCTACTAGGTTTATTCATGATCCTTATTTATTTTTTGACTTAGGAGGTCTCTTTATGGTCTCAAACAGGCCCCTTAGGCTTGGTATGAGCAAATGGATTCATTTCTTATCTCCACAGGCTTTGTTCACTACCACTCTGATCCCAAAGTGTATATTTAGTGTATTGGGGAGGAAATTATTATACTGGTCTTGTAGGTTGATGATATGGTTCCATAAGGAGATCCTCATCTCATATTCAAAATCTTTAGCAGACACTTTTAGCATAGTTTGACATGATAGATCTTTAACTTTTACATTTCTTCTTTGGTTTATAGATTTCACAATCAAATATAGGGATATATTTGAGTTAGAAAAAGTATACCCTTGATCTTATTCAAAAAATTTGAATGAATAATTTTAAACCAAGTCTTTCTTCATTTCACTCTAGAGTGACTCTCACTACCTTTGTACTACTCCACTTTATGATCTTACATTATACAGGTAGATGGTTTGGAGTCTTATGTGTTTAACCCATACTCACGTTGACATTTCATTTACATTTGGGCTTCTATATAGGTTTTCACATGACCCTCATGACAGTCATTGATAGGATTCTAAGAGGATTCTACAATATCTATAAGGCACTACTCATTTTAGATAACACTACATCAGGGGTTCTACTCAGTAGATTAGATATAGTAATTCAAATTGGATAGGTTCTCTTGATAACAAACATCTCACTTTTAAAAACATATTTCTTATTTTTTATTCACATGTTGATTATTTTTTCAAGAATCAATAGGCTATTTCACTTTCATCTATAGAAGTTGAGTATGGTGCAATAGTTATAACGAGTCAATAGGTTCTTTAGCTTTGTCAGTTATTGACAGATTTTGGCTTCATGTAAGATTCATCCATTATACTTTGGTGTGAAAAATAGATTGAAATTCATATATATCACAACTTAGTTGAGTATCAATATACAAATCACATTGAATTACATATACACTTCATTCATCACCACATTCAGGATGGCATGTTTAACTTGGAGTACATTTTGACTCAGCATCAAGTTGTAGATATCTTCATGAAGCCTTTTGAATCACCTCATTTATTTGAGTTATATGACATGATTTGGGTTTCATAATTTGTCCTTATAGGGTGTTCATGAGGACACCTCTCATCTTCATTTCATGGATATATATTGTACATGATTACCTTATCAAGCCTAGTTTTCAAGAATCATATTGTGGATATGCCACTATTTTTTATATTGTTATACCATAGATTCACTTGAGAAGGGGTTTCATATTATGTATTTAAAAAAAATTCTCATGTTTACTAGCATATTAGCTAGTTATTTTGTCTTTTAGTGAGTTTGTCTTATGTAAGGACTTATCCTACATTGGCTAGTTAGGCTAGTTCTATGTTTTGCCTTGCCTATTTATGAAAGAGATTTCCTATTGTACTAGCATGCATCATTATGAATAATATATGATTTTATTTTATTTTTCATGTCATATTTTTAGCTTCCTAGTGTGATGTTTTTTTCCTATCACTTTGGATTCTTGGGTTGGAATGCCTTTACCATTCCTAATAGTTGCAACTGTTGGTTATAACAGTCACCTTCACTCATTTCTATTATAAATATGGTTTTCATCCTATGGTAAAAGATAATTTTGATGAACATATTAATTTATGACATAATATTTGAGTGTGGGAAATATTATTGTTAATAAGTGATAAGAATGAAGGATTGTATTGGATAAAATATTCTCATATATGAATATATCACTTTTTGGGTTGTTTTACCTATATAAAGGTTTTCCAACGTTAAATATCTATGTTTATGGACCTAGTTGTGATCTTTCTCATTATTCACATTTCTAGATCCAATATATACATTTCATTGCATATTTCATAAATTTTGTCATTTGGGGTGAACTCGACACCGTGAGCCAACAAACCCATTTTCAGTAAAAGTTATCCAAGGATGAAGGGTGAAGAGATAGGGTTTGATCAATAAGTGAAGAGAGATAATATGTATATTAGATATAAATTAACTAGTATAAATTTATATAAAACTTATAACAATAAATTTTGTCACATCCATATCTGGTCATTATTATATACTAGACTTGTGTCATAGTTAGATACTAGTGTCAATGGTAGCATCCAAATCTAATGATAGTGTCCATGGCCATAGAAGTGAAATTTATAGAATATGATGACTGATATAGAATATTTATCTTGCATAATTTTCACCTATTTCTAATTTAAATCTACCTACACATAGTAAACCATCAAAGTACCATTATTTCTTATTTACTGAAATATCCTTCAATAGTTGTACTTTACTATTTTTAACAATCTCAATTTTATAAATTAGGAATATTTTTTATCTGAGTTTTATATTAAATGTCATATTATATATTATTTTATCAGCCTTATTATTTAACTACTTATATATTCTTAACCCTATTCCCACATATCAAACATTTAGGGTTAAACATCAACATGCAAATAACTTAGCTTTACACAATTCTACGGGGCATATGCCATTCTAGACATGTATTGGGTTCCAACCACTAAAACTCTTGGACATATCCTATCACTAAAAAAATATATAATTAAGTCTTACAATAATAGGAAATATAAAAGGAACATAATTTTTTATAACATTTATAGATCATTTATTAGTGGGTTCAATAGATGCGCTTGCACCAAGAACTGAATAATAAATAATTATAAGATGTGCATCTCAAACTTAATGAGTTCAAGGTTTGACATAAATTATGGTTACACCTTCATAAGTAATGATCAAGGGACACAAAATAATATTAATCCTTTTCACTATGGTCTTTACACTATATTGTGCACACATGTAGAGAATTTTTTTGTTCTTGACCTACCATAATACTTGAGTTTGCATTTAATATTAAATGCATAGGATTCCTCCTTTTCTTATTCCAACATTTTTGAAACATACTTTACATATATATATATATATATATATATATATATATATATATATATATATATATATATATATATATACACACACACACATCCCAAACATGTAAATCCAACACCTAAGGATAAGATCATCGAATTGAAATTAATGTTCACTAGTTAAGACATACATCATCTATTCCAAATGGTTAAGGGTAGGAAATACATTAATCAAGTTAAGTATTGTAACCTTTAGAAAAATTGGGTTCAATTTCATTAGTTAATAGAAGATGAGCTAGGGAACATTTATTTTCAATAAAGGGTGAATGATTCATGCCCAACTTCGATAAGGGTCTACACACTTCTCAAATTACATATGGTTCCCCTATGTGTAAGGAATTTTTTGGCTTACACAAAAGGTAGTAGTCTCCTTCTAAGATGCCACAACACCTACTCTCTCATTTACATATAATTATATCTATGTATACACACTTCTAAACTTTTTTCATAACCTTCTTATCAATTTCAAGTGTTCTTCAAGTGGGTTTAATTTTAGTATCTCTATGATTTTTTGTAGCATTTTATCCCATGTTATGCATACCTCTCGATTGGCACAAAACCTTAGCATCTAAGTGGTATAACTCATATGAAATCAGTTTTCATGTATCCATTTAATTTTATGGACTAGTCTCTACTAAGAAACATACCATATGCATCAAGTATATCTACCACTTGAATTCCAATAAACTATTATACCCTTGGATCTGAGTCCAAATTCATGTGAATATGATTCAACTCACCAACCACTTTAACTTTTGATATATCCAACTACACCACATTCATGTTTGATTTAATAGAAGTCAATCCTATAGTCTGATAAACTGAGAATGACATCATGTTACTTGAAGCACATAAATCCACCAAACAATTATGTAAATTTTTCCCAAAAATCTAAATTATTAAGATAAAAGGAGTTTTAGTGTTTTATTTATAAATAAAAATATGAGCATCATCTACTCTATAAGTTTCTTTTTATTTTGGAGCATAAATTTTTCTCAATAATAACTCTTTTTGATTAAATATTTGGATTAATTAAAACATTGATATATTACCTTTGGTTTTCTTTAAAATTTCAAAAATGTTAAATCCAATTTTGTTTTTCTCTAAATGTTTGTTATTTTGTCTTATTATTCTTGATAAAACCAACCTATCTCTTTGTTTTCTATTTTAGAACCATCATTTATATGAGGTTATGATGGGCTACTTTATCCATATATTACCATTCATATATTTTCCTCCTTTCCATGATGATGAGTACACATTGGGTACTCAAAATGTTGGATAATGTTTCATCTCACATGATAAAATCCATAAATCTATTTTTCAAATAATGACCAACTTGGCAAAAATCAATTAGACTACAATGAAAATCAAGAGCATACTTCAAAAGAGAAAGAAGGGGTACCATGATTTCTAAAAAATTATGTATGTTGTGCAATAAAAAATAATTTGATCTAGTTATTTTTCATTAAGGATCCTCTTTTCATCATTTTATGTTGTGTTACCATTAATTATTGTTCATATGTCCTTTTGCAGTCATTTCTTATATGTAGCTACATAAGTGTGCGTGATAATTTCCTATACTATCACTGGTTTC
Source organism: Torreya grandis (assembly GCA_037957365.1). Lineage (NCBI taxonomy): Eukaryota > Viridiplantae > Streptophyta > Pinopsida > Cupressales > Taxaceae > Torreya > Torreya grandis. Next base: position 1,012,725 of record JARHVA010005349.1, read on the forward strand.
ATGATTCATATCATACATATTGCTATTCTTGGTGTGTATGTTTTCATGGTCTTTACCATGCATCTATCAGGGTATGCTACTATTGTGTGTGTGATTCATTTATTTTTTATCCCTTTGACGGGCACATTAGTTTTCCAATGGGAGCATCATACCCTTATCTATTTCCTTTAGCTTTCTATTAGATTTATCTAGTGCATAGAGAGATTAGATTATGGTATATTTTTTGGTCTTATGTTTATCATCCTCACATGAGGTTACTTATTACTATTGTGTGATACATGTAAATATTTTATGATGGTTACATACATTTGTTTTTATACATTTTTCAAGTATTCTAACTATTTCAACTATATTTTGTTTTTATACATTTTTCAAGTATTCTAACTATTTCAACTATATTACTTGATGATACATGGTATATATAACTCTTTATTTTGAGATGAGTAATTATAGTAATAGGTTTTACAATCCCTCATCAAAAAATGGGGGAATACATCTAGATTTTTCAAATTTATATTTTTTTATACTAAGCAAAATATTAGGTGGATTAATTGAAAAGATAGCATTAGAATTGGTCTAGTATCTATTTACTTTCTCAATAAGTGGAGTCAAAATTTTAGAACTTACTCTAAATTTTATGGTACCTGATTGAGTATTAATAGAGTGTGATAAGATGTTATTTTCGCTTTATGAGAGCATGATTCACATACCATTATATGTATTCATTCATATTCTCATTTCATTTTTCAAACTTTTATTTTATTTAATATATCGTATAATACATGCTAAGACATTTGACTTTTAGCACACTTTTGCAATAGTGATCTATAATATGTGGATGTATTTTTTCACTCAACCACTTGAATGATCCATCCTTCCCTAGGTAAGTGTAGGTGTGTGTTTAGATTATCATTGTTTTTAGTTTGACACATGAATATATTCATATCATATACACATCAATAAAGGGGAATTATATAGACACTTGGTTTTAGTACATTTTAATTTTCCATTATGGCTTATCCTTGATTTTTGCATACTTGATCCACTTGTGTATATTTGGTCTCAAATTCATTTGTTATCATCTTTTAGGTCTTGTTCATTTAATTTTTTATTAGCCTCACCCACTTCTAAGTAGTTAATTTTTGTTGATCAAATTTGACAACTTATGAAATATATCCCCTGCCCTTTTTTGTGTATTTCTACCTTCTCCTAATTTATCATGCCATTAATTTATCTTATTACATTATTCTAGGGTTGAATATTGTGGGTTTTTTCTTAGAGAGCCTTCTATATACCAAGTGAGAATTTAACTGAGATCCTTCCCTGAGTTAGATCCTTTATTGTGTGTGTGTATATCATCTCTCTTGTGATATTCCCAGTCATCTCTCTTGACATCACATATCTTTGTCAACATTTTCCAAATACTTCATTAGAAGCCTCAACTATGTGATTAGCTTGTGGATGGTATGTAGTACTTTTATCATGAGAAATCATGAATTCTTTAGTAAGATCTTTGATGATATTATTCAATAAGTATGTTCATCGATCACTAAGGATCTTGATGGGGAATCCAAACCTTGTAATGATATTATAGTAAAGGAAATAGGTTGCATCCTTCATGCCACAACTGGGTATGGCAATAGCTTTAACCCACTTGGTAAAGTAATTTGTCAAAGTGATAATATACCTTACTTTTTTATATTTACTGGGGGGATTGATAGGTCCTACAAAATCGATACCCCACTATTCAAAAGGTTTTTTTTGGATAATAAATAATTCAAAGACATTATATCCTTTTGGATTAGCTTACCTATGCATTAACATACATTGCAATAATCACTACTCTATGTGCATCATAAAAAACGTTCAGCTAGCATAACCCACTTTGTAATAATTTCCTTGTAATAGCTTCTATGGTAAAAAGGCATCCTACTATTCCTTGGTGTACTTCCTATAATAGTTGTGATTGTTCATGCTCTAGAACTACCATGCTTAGTACTTCATCCTTCCCCAAATGATACAAAAACCCATTGATAATAGTATATGGCAAAGCTCTAGTGATAAAAAATTTCTTGTCTCTTTCTTAATAGTGTGCATGGAATACTCCTTGCTCTAGGAAATTTGTAATTGCCTCAAAAATTTTGGGGATCACAAAAATGTGAAAGAGATGGGAATTAGGATAATATTCCTATAATTTTTTTGGTTCTTCACCATTTGGGATGCAATTGAGATTATTCGGTCCAATATTTTCTCTATTTGGTTTCATGTTGATGTAAAATTGGAATTTTTGAAAGAGGATCAACCATCTTGAAATACGTCCTTCAAGCATAGGCTTATTACCAAGGTAGTGCAGAGCTTGATGATTTGTGAAAATTTAAAATGGTTTCATAAGAATATAGTGTAAAACATTCTATATTACAAACACTATATCCATTGCTTCTCTTTCATTTGTTATGTAATTCTTTTTTGCATCAGACAAATTTTAGCTTACAAAATGTATGGGGTGGTCCAGTCCACCATCTACTGGATGCACAAGCATAACACTAATTTTGATACCAAAAGCATCAACATGAAAGCTCTTGATCCAATCAAGAAAGATGATAATAGGTACAATGACTAGTCTCTGATTTAGTTTTATGAAGGTTGATTGATACTCAAAAATCTAGACAAACTTCTCATCTTTACATAGTAAATACTCCAATGGAGACAAAATGGATGTATATTCATTGATAAAATTTTGATAGTACCCTATATGGCTAATAAAATATCATACTTCCATGGAGCTGACTAGTGGAGGCATACTATGAATGATTGCAATTTTGGCTTGGTCTACCAAAATCCCTTCATTACACAATACATGACCTAGCAAGACACCAAAAGTGTAAAAATTAAGGACTTTTTCAAATTTAGGACAATGCACAAAGTTTGAAAACATTCTAACATGAGGCATAACTTGGAAAATTTGTATTTAAACAAAGAAAAGATTGCCAAATCATAGAGATATACTTCCATAAATTCATGAATGAAATCCTTAAACGCAGTCACCACTTCTTGAGAAAAAACTATAGGTACATTCTTGAGGCTGAAAGGCAGTACCTTATATGCAAAGGATCCCCATTATATGCAAAATTAATTTTATCTTTTTCTTCTTCTATGATGTTTATTTGATGATATCCACTAAATCCGTTCATGAAATATTAGACTTCATGACCTGCAATAGATTCTAAGACTTCATTTGTGAAGGGAATAAAAAATGGATCATTCACACATGCATCATTCAAAATTTGATAATCACCATATACTATGATCTACCCTATTTTATTGGGTTTCACTACCATGGGACTAACCCAATCTACCTTTTCTATGTGATAGATTATACCTACATTTTGCATTCTATCTAGTTCAGCTTTCACTTTCAACTTCATGTTTGGATTGAACTTGTATGGCCATTTATTTATGGGTCATATCCACTCCTTGAGTTTTATATTCATTTATCTTAGGTATGGATCAAATCCTTTTACCTCTAAAAATTTAGTGGGAACACATATTTATAATCCCATAGAATTTGCATAGCTTATGAAACTTCAGATGCAGTCCAATAGTCAACTATATGTGCCAGTTAAGAAATATCCTCACTTTCAATGTTTCCCCCATGATTTTTTATAGGTTGATGATAAATCTTATGCTTTTAATCATCAATAAATTATTGTCACATTTTTTTCAACTTCTTATTATGGAATTTGTTTGTTACACAACTTCTCTTCTTCAGTGGGTTTTGTGAATGGGTCCTTAAATGCTTCTACTAACTATTCAAGTTTAAACAAATCAAATAGATAAATATCATCATCAATATCTATATATTTAATTTCCTCTTCTTTATCTTATATTTGGTGGCATGGCTTCATAAGATATTGTTCTTCTATCTTGGCAATTTTATCTCTTTGTAATGTTGTATCTAGGTCGCAGGCTACATTATTTTGCACAGTAGATTATGTCATGGTGTGTAAATCTTATGTGAACCCACGGCATAGGAAATGTTTGATTTTTATCATGCATTATGAACCAAATGATTCTCATATTCAAAGAAAAAATTCTATATGAAGTTACTCTACACCTACATCCAATGCTTTGTCTCCCTCCTACATTCTTGATGCATATACCATGTTGATGGTAAAAGGGCAAGTGTGTAATGAAATATGTGAACCCAGTACTTCAGTGTCACACGTTCTTCAATAAATACCTAAACACATTTATGAATATGGATTTTAGGTTACTCACCTTCCTGAAAGAAAGGCCAATTACTTCTAATGGCCTATAGTAGTTAAAATTTGCTAATCATAATTTTGCATGCATCATCCCAATTGAGTTGATCATTTCTATGAATTGCCCACCAAGTCACTACAACTGCATTCAAATAATAATTAAAGGAACTTAGCCATTGATTAATTGTAGGAACATGGAATTTTAGGCACAAATTGAATTGATTGATATCCTGAATTGCATAATATGAAAGAAGTTATCTCTCATGGGTGAAAGCCATTCTCATAGGTAAGGTTTCATGATCACCACAAGCCCAGTTGAGTAGATGCATATCTGAGTCTCCAATTATAAACAAATTTATTTCCCAAGGCAAAGTTCCCTCTCTGGTCATCTCTATATAATCCTACATATGATCATTTTCTTGATAGAGAAAATCAACTTTTGAGCAAGTAGGTGATTTAAAAAACATGGGAGTACAATCTTCTATGACAAACTAAGGTGCTAATGGCTGAGTAACTATTGATTTAGGCTTCCTTTTTTTAATGTCTTCAGATATTGAATTATTAAATAGTATACCTAAGGTTTATTATACTCATACAAGAAGTTACATTCGATTGTGCACAGAGCTTTTGGGTTCTCTTTAGAATTTGCCTTCATCTAAATGGTTTTTTATGCAACATAAGGAGAGTCTAGTTTATGTGGAATGATATAGGGTTTTTTTACCTTATTCATAAGAATGATGACAATATAATCTCCATGATGTGCCTCTAGTTTATTTTACACAATATTGATAGTCATCTAACCATCATATTCCCATTTCTTGCCAATCAGCATACGGTAATGAGTCGATGTTGTATTTATATCAATGTCTTCAAAGTCACCTCATAGGCTTAATTATATAACTTTTATCTCAATGTCTTCTAATCTACCAATGGGATCAATTCTTCCATAGTCTAATAAGATCATAGTCACTGGGTTGTAACTTAGAACTGGCTATCCAATTGCTTCCCATGTAAACTTGGGGATCATGTTGACCATGCTACCAAAATCAAAGACAATATTTAAAATGTCATATATTGCAAATTCAATGTCAATTTTTGCATCTACATCCCTTGGATTCTTTATTTTGACATACCAAACAAGTTTTTCTATCTTCCATTGCCCTCGTTGTACACACTCTAGTAAACTATGTATCAAATTTGTGATGTTTTGATAGATGTATTCATTGCTCAATGTACTTAAAATCTTCCATAAATATATTAGTGTAGTAACAACTCCATCCTAATGCATAATACACATAATATGACCATACATTTGGGCATCTATTGATATAGCATCTCCTTTGGTAGTGTCTTGGTGTTGAATGTTTTTCAACATCTACGTAGCTTCATACATGAGCCCCTTTTCTAAAATTGGGTCTCGGTATTTATCCTATTGTGATTTCTAGATTCCTTGGTCCTAAGGCATTTTGAGAGGAGTCAATCCTCTCTCTGCATGATGGTGTTTTTAATGGCATTCAAAAATTCATCATCCTTAGGTTACGCATTCACCATGTTAACATTCTTGATGGCTTTTTCCTTTATTTTCTTTTATAATATAAGACAATCTTATATCTCATACTGCTCATATACCTTACAATATACGTAGTAATATTATCTTTTGGGATTCACATGGAAATTACATTGCATATGATTATACTCTCCACACAAGTAGCATTGTAAAGGAGGGCATTGGTTATTATTTCCTCTACCACTTTAGTAATCCCCTATGTATCCACCCCTAGATCCCTCTCTATTCGACTGATAACCTTCTCTATAACCTCCTTGTTGTTGCATTGTATTCCAGTGTTGATGCTATTGGATATGATCTCTAATTCCAAATTGTTGTTACACAATTGGTGGGGTCTATTTAGTTTATTATCACTACATCATTGTTAGATTATAAGGTGTTGTGTACTAGTATTATGGTGATGGTGGTGTCCAACTTAGTGAAGGAAGGGTCCATATATCTAGACCTTGAGGTTAGTACTAAGGTAAAATATGAATCCATTATAGACCCACTTGGTTCACACAACCCTTATCAACTTTTGGGCATGTAATCATCTAATTCATTGATGACATTTGTGATGTAGTGATGGCAAATGCATTCTTTATAATGTCTTCTTTGAACTCATGAAAATCACTACAATTATTTTCATCATTACTTTGCAACTTATAAAAATTACAATATAAACTCTATGAGCTTTTGACATACTATTACAAAATATGGCATTACATTGGTGTGTTCCCTACTACTCTATAGATTTCACAAAACTCTATCTTAATCTTAGGACAATCATTTTTATGATGTCCTTGTTTCCCATACTCCATGCACCATAGATTTACCTTAGTTTTATCTACTTCATGATATTATTGCATCCTCTTCATAAAATATTTAAATGTATTTTCAATCTCAAAACCCATTATGGGAGCTTCCCCATAGTCTTTAATTTTCTCCATTCATAGAGAAGCAGCTCTAGAATTTTCCTTAGTAGTATATTGAGTCTATACTATAGCAAAGATGATTCTAGAATGTAGTCTTTTGATAAACCACACAACTTTATCTTTATCTTCTAAGGTAAATTCCACCTTATTCATAACATCGATGAACCTGTGATCATAATCATAGACTCATTCTCTTAACTTCTACCTAATCTCCTTTAGGCCTTGAATAGTCTGACTTGCACATTTATTTATCTTAAATTATGTGATAAGTTATTCCTTAACTTGCTATAGACTTGACTGCACAATTTCTATGTGGTACATAAATTCAAGTGCTCTTCTATCTAGTGCCCCTATTAACTCACACATATTTATAGCCTCATCATTAATACCCTTAGATTTCCATCTCATCCCACATGTTAGTAAGTATTGCTCAGGGTTTTCATACCCATCATATGTCATCAAGTTTATAAATTCTCCTACAACACCCATTTTATAAACTGGTATCAAAATGATCCATCATGCAACGATTATAATGGAAGGTTCAATTTTGCGTGATCTTATTTGTGCACTATGAAGATTTACCTGCATACTAAGAGAGTTAATTTTCACAATCTATTTTTCTATTTTTACTACTTTTATCTTCTTGGTTTCAACAAACCCTATGGCCTTCAAAGCCTTAAGAATTGATGTTGTTTAAATTTTTTTTTCCCCAATGATTCACTTGTTCTAAAAATGGACCTTCTCAACTAATTTATTCCTAATCATCTTGCTGAAAACTTCTAATGGAATATAGGAAATTGGGCTATAGGGACATGTGCTCTCTTGGTGAATAACTCTTACCTATGACTTATCCTTTTAAGCTTGAACCTGTGATTACTTTGTGACTTTGTTTTTATTATTTTCTTAATACTTTATGTCTTTATTCTGATAATACATTTTCTTGTAGTTGTGCACTACATCTATTATCTAACTAATCTACTTCTACACTATTCTTGCCTTCTTCTTCAAACATCTCTTCTTCTTTTCATTCTTCATCACTTATTTCTTTTTATTGTCATTCATCTTCTTTTTTCATCTTATATTTCTTCATCCTTTGCTCTTCATCTCTTTCTTATCATTTTTCATGTCTTCCTACTCATTCTTCATCTATTCTACTTCTACTCTTAACTCTACTTGTAACTACTTGGGTATGGGTATTCTTTTGTTTACTCCATCTATTTTATTATCATTCTAAATCTAAAATTTTCTTCTAACTCTTATTCCCTCATGTGTCCATTCTAGATTTAGGTTCAAGTCTTATGTTTTCATATAATTATCATTCACTATCATGTCACACACACCCCTATATGCTTGAAGTGACTACTCCATATTGGTTGGAGTAGGCACCATAGCCTTGTCCACAACCAACATCTTCACAAGGATAGGTAGTCATTGTAAAAATTTACCTCAAATTCTTTTGATGAAAAAGTCCTTTATAGCTTTGAAATGTATGTATCCTTATACTATAAACTCAGTTATATACTCATCTATTGTAGTATCAACCCAATGATCTTTTGCTCTTATCCAGTCAGTTTCTAATCTCTATGATCAGTCTATCTTTTCTTCAGTCCAAATTATAGTTTATTCCATCCTTAGATTAAAACAATAATGTTACAACCATGATAATCAATTAGCTATGAATTTAGGTAACTCACACTATAAAATTTCATAAATATCTCAATATATATGCTCTCGAATGATCTCATGTATAGTAAGGCCAGTCCTTTTTTATTCTTCTTCTACAAAATTGCATATCATTTGGTCTATCTATATCTCAATGTCTATGTTCCCTAGTAACCATATTAGCATAATTCCCTCCAAAAAGGAGTATCCACACTTACTACACCATTATTAGCATAGGTTCCTAAAGCATCAAAACATGTTATGGATGAGGATAGCAGTGATATATTTTATTTGCATAGAATAACATATTGTATTCATATATGAGTTTGGATAATAGGAACATAGTAAGCATTAATTATCCAACATTATTTAAGAATTAATAGCAACCATTATTTCATAAATAGAAATAAAGCATTCAGATTAATTAGATGGAAAGTAACCAAAACCTTACACATGAGAATGCATGTAGTAAACATAATAAAAAATCACATAGGTAACCATAACCAGATGAATCTCTATTGATCTCTTCAAAAGTGGAACTCTATTCTTCTTACAATCATAAGTATATATAGACATTTCTAGTCTATGAGTGTTTATCTTTTTCTTGTACTTGGCACCAAAAGTGGAGTCTCTTCATATTCTATCCTATTACAAGTCATGAGGATAGGACATAATAGACTTTACAATGACAAATGAGTTCATAATACATGAATATCAGATGAATATCTTGCATAAATTTACAATCTAAATTCTTTTACCAACAACTATTACGTATGTGATTCATTTATTTTTTTAAGCCCTTTGAGGGCCAAAATGGTTTCCAATGGGGGCATCATACCCTTATCTATCTCCTTTAGCTTACTATAAGATTTATCTAGTGCAAAGAGAGCTTAAATTATGGCATATGTTTTGGTCTTATATTTATCATCCTCACATGAGGTTGCATATTACTATTGTGTGATACATGTCAATATTTTTTGATGGTTACATACATGTGTTTTTATGATTTTTTCAAGTATTCTAGCTATTTCAACTATATTATTTGATGATACATGGTATATATACTATTTATTTTGATATGATTAATTATAATAATAGGTTTTACAATCCCTCATCACAAAATGGGGGCATATATCTAGATTGTTCAAATTTATATTTTCTTATACTGAGCAAAATATTAGGTGGATTAATTAAAAAGATAGCATTAGAATTGGTCCAGTATCTATTTCCTTACTCAATAAGAGGAGTCAAAATTTTAGAACTTACTCTAAAATTTCTAGTACCTGATTGAGCATGAATAGAGTGTGACAAGGTGATATTTTCATTTTATGAGAGCATGCTTCACATAACATTATATGTATTCATTCATATTCTCATTTCATTTTTCAAACTTTTATTTTATTTAATATATAAGATAATGCATGGTAATACATTTGATTTTTGGCATACTTTTACAATAGTGATCTAGAGTATGTGTGTGTATTTTTTCACTCAACCGCTTGAATGATCCATCCTTCCCTAGGTAAGTTTAGGTGTGTGTTTAGATTATCAATATTTTTAGTTTGACACATGAATATAATCATATCAGATACACACAACAAGAAAGGGGAATTATGTAGACACTTGGTTTTAATACATTCCAATTTTTCATTGTGTCTTATCCTTGATTTTTAAACACGTGGTCCAATTATGTATATTTGGTCTCAAATTCATCTGTTATCATATTTTAGGTCTTGTTCATCCATTTTTTTATTAGCCTCACCCCTTTCTAAGCAATTATTTTTCCTTGATTAAATTTGATAATTTGTCAAATCTATCCCCTACCTTTTTTGTGTATTTCTACCTTCTCCTGATTTCTCATGCCATCAATTTATCTTATTACATTGTTCTAGTGTTGAATATTGTGCATCTTTTCTTAGAGATCCTTTTATATACCAAGTGAGAATTTAGCTGAGAGCCTTCCCTGAGTTAGATCCTTCATTGATCAAGTATATTGTTACACTTAAGAGGGAGCTGGCTTATTGAGTATATAGCATATACATATCACTCAAAAGTCATGTGCCTTATCAACTTGTAAAATAAGGTGTTTGTAAATTTCCATTTAGTTTCATTTGATTACCTAGGATCACACCCACATACATAGTAGAACTAAATCAACTCTGATTCTAAGTGTGTAGGGTATTTAGTTACAACTCCTCAAGAGATTACTTGAATCAGGTTACCTTACACACATTTATATTATTATTATTATTATTTTAAAGGGTTAGGTCAAGAAGTGAAAGAGAGAAAAACCATTACATTTTACCCATAAATTTTCATAATTATCACATAAATCTAAGATTAGAAATAGAGCATAGGATGGATGCAGTAACTAGGTATAAATTCATAAACAACATAGTTACAACTTTGGTAGGCCACAAAATTTGAATAATATGCATTTGAAGTAACATCAATTTTTACCTAATATAGTTAGATAGTTATATTCCACATAAATTATTACAATCAGTTACAAATCCTTATTCCAGCTCCATAATTTTAAAATAATAAATAGGTGTGTTAGATTCTAGCCTTCTTTGTTAGTTCATTTCTATTACTTATTTTAATTAATTGTTTGTTCTAATTTTTATTGTTTTAGTGCATTTATGTGTAGGTCTAATTGGTTTTTTGGAATTTTTTATTGCATTAATTTAGTCTCTTATTGAACTACACTATTAAATTAAATTTCACATAAGATGAATGATCACTAGTCATCATTTGAATTTAAATCTCTTAGAGGAGATGATTTTGCACACAAGTAGTTATTAATTAAAGTAAGAACTACAAAAACAAATATTTTGCATAAACATCCATGGAGGAAGCATTGATGATTTTAGCTTGGGTTCTATTGTATAGTAATTTAGGGTTAGTTTTATGTAAACCTCTAACAGACATGATAACTCTTATATCAATTTAAGACCTTGAAAAAGACAGATAATGCAAAAATGAATATCACAACTTCTAAACATGTGTTTTTTATTAAATAAATATAATAAAGTGTGATAAATAAAATTATGGAACATTTTTTAAAACACCTTACCTTTATATTAAATTTACCTCAAATGATTAATAATTACTCTATGTGAAATTTTATTCTTCTAGCTATGTAGGCACATGAATAAAGCCTTAGATAATGTAGATGTTTCCCTTTGATTTTATTATATGATTGTAAACAACTAACTATGATTGTTATGTTTATGTCAATTATGATTAATGGTCCCAAATAAATTTATGTTTTGATGTGAAACTCTTATTTGTTTGGTGTTTTATTACACTAAATTTTTTACCTTGTGTTCTTTGTTAAAATTTGACCAAAAAAAAAACATGTTTTAACTTAGTTTTATCAAGCATAAAGTATGAGCATGATACTCAATATCATAACATGGTTTCAACACCATGACTCTAGATAATATTTACATGTGTAATTTCTAGACATGTTGGGGCTTATGTTTATTAAAGCTTGCTTGGTGCTGTTTTTTAATGGTAAAATAATGTTTCCAATCCACTTCAACCTCATGGTTAATCTTACTTCTTTATGAATGCCACATTGTGTTGACTTAAGATTTAAAATAAGTCTTTCCTTGTTATTATCTGTTTTACATTATTTTGGATTAATGTAATCTAACAAGTGTAAAACTTATAATAATATAGATTGTATGATATATGTTAATAATACATAAATATGAATGCTATAATAGAGTATGATTGAATATTTTCAATTTAATATTTATAGAAATCACTTAGAGGATTAATATACTTAGTTTTTTGGGTATGTGTAGGACTAAGACTATGTGGAGGTGACAAAAAGGCCATAAATGGATAATGAGTCACTTGGATAAAAAATTGGCACATGTCATTATACCTACTTAAAAACCATATTCATGTGCGATATCAGATCTCTATGTGTGCAGACAAATATAAAACATATCTCATTTACTTTGAAACCCTAACTTCAAGTTTTCCACTAGGATAACTTTTTAAAATGGGAAGATAGATGGGTTGAATTAACCCCAACCACTACCTAATGAATGGTTAAGCATTGCCTATATATCCAATACTACAAGGATGGAAATCAAACCAAACATATTTATTCAATTTAAGTGAATGTGTGAAATCGTGATTTACTAGTATGAATGCATCATGTGATCTAGATTTTGATGCTTAACAATGATAATTTGACTTGACTTAGATTTATTTAGACTTATCATTTTGGAAGTTTGGGGAATTCCCTCTCAATTTGAATATGTATAAAGGCATGTTCTTGATAGGTTTTAGGTGCTTTTTATATATATGTAGATATGGTTATACCTATTGTGCATTAATAGATAACTCTTTGGGCAAATTATTATGATGTAAATATGTGAAACATATGGGACAATCCATAAAGATAATTTGAATTTGTAAAATTACCAATAATTATCATGGGGACATATCCATTAGAGTTTTATGCCTTTATAGTTCTGAATATGTATGGGTTCTAAGGGACTCTTCTAGAAAGTAGGTTATATGATCTAAAGATTAGGAAATAGTTTGAATATGAGAATAAATGGATTAGGCACATACTAGGGAATTCTTGTAGGTGACTGATATTAAATCAATAAGGTTAGGCTAATTAAAGGTAATTAGGTAGGATATAAGGGTGTGAGAGATCCATATGTGTAATCACAAGTAATTTAAGGTAAAGATAGGTCAATACTAACATTTAAAAGTGTCTAATACCATATCTTAGTGTCTATAAATGCCCCTTTTTTATTTTAGTATTGAAATTAAAAATAATTCTAGAGTAAAACAATAAACATATGTACCTTAGTGTATAAACACATTTTATCTTTGGGAGAAATATCCAAGTGTGCATTTTTTTCCATTGAATCCTTTTATGAAACATGTAGCAATTAGTGTCCACATATGAAATGAAATTATATTAACGAAACTTTTAAAATTTGAAGATCAAATAAGGAATACACCTATAAGTGGATGAACTATGTTTACCTTTGAAGTGTTTGAGGTGCACCTACTTATGAAGTATTGGAAACCAAGGGTGATTATGCCCTAGTGGAGGATATCATGGGGTTATTATGCCCCAAGGTAAGATCCACTACTTAAACTATGGATTAATAAGATTAATACCCTAACCCTCATAAAGAAAGAGTAGTGATAAGCTGTTGAGTTTTGTTTCAACCTCATCTACACTACACATTTAACTAATGATTTAACCTAAATATTAGAGGGTGGAGCCCATATTAGGATCATGTTAATTGATTCTTGAACCCTAATATTGGAGGGATGGATTTTCCATACTATGAATCTATTTGCAACTGAATCAATTGCTACAAATGAAATTATAGATTCAAAATGTTACCTTTAGTACCATCAATTTCATCTTTAGTACCATCAATAGACATATAAATAGACACACAATGAAAAACTAAATAAATAAATAAATTCACACAAGAAGGTGAGGGATAAATAAAGAGTCATAAAATGAAAAAAAATAGTCAATAAATTTTACACACGAAGGCAAGTGCCACACACAAATCATAATTAGTGATTAGCCTATATGAACCAAGATAGAAACAAATAAGCATAAAACAAGTCAAACTAGTCTACAACATCAATCCATGTCAATGTTACAACATTAAAAAATAATATTTTGTGAATCATTAAAGGTAATATGAGCAAGATCAAGGCATATGTAGTAAATAAATGTAGCTCAACATGATAAATACAAATATCATTAAAGTATATAACATTTAACAATGTAACTTATGAAAAGAGATGCCTCCAAAATTTACATGGCCCCTAGGTATCCATGTATCATGTATAACTTGTATTTCCTTCATATCACTAATTTAAACTCTAAAATACATGTGTATGAAAAATAATATGTAATTTACCAAACATGTGATAAATGATATGAATCAATGTAATAGCTAACAATAACACATTATGTTTAGGTCATGATTTTTAATTTTTTTTAAACATTTTTTGTATTTTGAATATTTCAAATAAATGCCTATAATTCATCATCATAATTGTCATAATAGTTTTCTACATCAATAATTATTTCCTTTTCTTTTACTCTTTTCCATATATCGTGCATACATATTGCATTTTATTCAATTGTGTATGATTGGTCATGCATTTTCATAGGGAATATTATTCATTTAGTTATCCTTGAATAATTTCCATTATGGTTCTTATTTTTATCATCACGTCAAATCCTAATTATATTTCCTTCATATAATAATGAGATGGACTAATTTGTATATCCACTTTATCCTACATCTATTGTAACCATTATTGTCCAAGTGTATCCTTCAACTAGTTAGAAGGATGCATCACCAATTACCTTAGGACCATAGTAAATTGATAATGTAATATATCCAACTGATCCTTCAAAAGGTATAGTGTGTTCTAATTAATAAATTTCATATCCAAAATTTTGTAATAATTTTATATTGCACATAATTTCATAATTTTCCTCATCAATTTAAATTTTCATTGATAGTCACCCTCAGTGTATACTATAATAGTAAATATTTATCATCATGGACACATGCAGTTCTTTCATGCTTTACTATTGGTTGTTTTTAATGTATTGGTATTACCTTAATGTTCCCTTCATTATTATATTTATAAATATATGGTTACAATGCTAATTAATTATCCATTTCACGCTTGGTTATTCTGTGGTAACCACAATATGATTTTCCTTTCTAATGTAATAAATGGCCTTTTTAATAAAGTAACATGTGTAATATGATGTTTGGTTTCTATTGAATGCTCATTACTTGTAATTTTATGGAAGGTTGTGCATTTATAAGCTCCACATTGTTTATTGATTCTACAAAAGTTTTCCATACTGGCACACTTATCATATGAGGCTCATGTTGTGAGATAACATTGCAACAATTGTTTGCATTCTCGTTATGTTGATTATCTTGAATTATTGTCTTTCCTATGTTCATTTTATATTTTTATTGAGTAATAATCTTTGATTTATCAATATTATTTATATATGACTTGTCTCGATTCTCTTTTAGATCAATACATGTAAACATATTATGAGATAAATACTCATTTAGATCTATAGGTGTAAATTTTAGTTTATCTAAATAATCATCTATGTTCCCTTGTATTTAATAGTAATCATCACTATCATCATCATCCATGAATAAAATATTTGCATTTTATGAATTAACCAATAAGGGAAGATTTGGTATTGTATATTTGGGTTGTTCAACATGATTTGGTGATTCCATTCTTCACTCCTCTTTGATTGAGCCAATTATAATTTTAGCTTTATCATTTTGTTTGCTTGATTCCCTACCCTCATATGAATGGATTTTCTTTGTTAGGATAATATGTGATGGAGGTATCATGGAATAATGAATCGTTGCATCATTTTACAATATTTGAAGAGATTATTGTATGTGGGACATGTATATAAATGTCTATTTTGCATGAATTTAATAATATCTTTAATATAGATGGTATTGTTAATGTAGGTTTTTATTCTATTTAATGGTTTTTTCCTGCACATATTATTTAGCTTGTTTAAGTGTTATTAGGTCATCAGGGAAGATAATCCCATATACATAAGGATGTTGGGTTATGCCTATTTTCCACCTATTTATGTACATTTCCTAAAACTATTAACAATCAATGTGATCAAGGTAATTATTATATTTCTTCTTGTAGAATTTTGAATACAAACAGGGTTATCATTGCAACATATTTCTTCTTTGTTCTCTATACCAAATATCAACTATGAGGCAACTCCATCATGGTATTTGAGCCTTGGTGTTGGGAAACGAGGAAACCTACTGATCTACATGATCATCATGATCATATGCAGTTTTTTCTCTGCTAACAGACAAAATGACATTTGCTTTTTTGTTTACGGCTTATTTAAATCAATTGCGTGATAGAAATATCAACCAGAATTGATGTTGGAGCGAGCTCGAATGGATTGCATTTCTCCATAGGCTCTTGGACATATCCATTCTCTATTTATAAACTTGTTCTATGTAGTTTAAGGCCTGTTCTACGACATTCACATGACTCTGATTGGAGTTGAATACTATTTGGCTTTTTTTGGAATTTGCTTGGCAGTTGTATCACATGAGATTTATCTGTGGACGTCTCACCTTCCACGTTGGTTGACGGTTCAGCCGATTCTCACCTTGCCATCCCCATTGTCATCATATCTGATCGCGTTCTCTCTCTACCATTAAGCTACCTCCATGCCACACGGCTTGGATATCCCCTCACCATCCACCGTGCAGCTGCTACATGACGTTCAACGATGTCCTCTATCCACCGATTCCTCCATGGCTATATCGGATCGGGCCTGCTACAGCAACTTGGAGACTCCAGCAAGGAGCTAAGTCAAAATGGAGAGGATAGAAAATAAGTGTGGAGATAAGTTGAGTGGGATCATTTCGTTCAAATCAACATACAAATCATGCCCTAACCGTATCGGTGAAGCTTTATGTTGGCGTTCAAAGGTTGTAGCCTAATAAACGGTAAAACATTTTTAAAAAATACAAACTGCGAGAGTAAAGCTTACCTATATTTTTTTCAAAAGTAAACTTTTTAATCATCTCTTTTTAAATAAGGTTCTTGAATATAATTTCTTTTAAGGAATTTCGTTAAGGGCTCTTTATGAAAAGGGGGGCTTCAATTTTAATGGTGGTGGATATTAATGGTGGCATAGTTTTATTTGTTATTTTTTTATAAAAATAATATCATAGAGAGATATTATAAGTAGGGGGCATTTTGTACAAGAAAATATTTGTAAATTGTTGTTTTTACATTTATCTTGATCTTTTGCTAATCGAAGATGGAGGATGAGGTCCGCTCTGATAGGAGGAAAAACCTCCTCACAAAAAAATAATTTTTTGTTTCTTCTATATCGCCTTCTTTTTTTCTCTCTTCACAGGGGTGTTATCGGCAAAGCTCGACATCCCTCTTTATTTGTTTGCATTATCACATGTGTTTCTCTATTTTGACATCACAAGCACTAAAATATCATGGATGCATTCTTGGCCAAGTTTGACAACCAACACTTGAGCATGTTGTGTTACTTGAAAAAATTAGGTGGGTCATTATTGATTATCTTAGGGGGTTGTTGTGGACCCTAATTTCTCTCTTGTGCACACTCAGTTTTTGCAACTATACATGTGCCCATTTGGTGATTGTTGCATATATTACTTGCATTTGTGGACACATTTTCAATTGAGTCTAACATCTATTTGAATAGTGTACATTGTCACTTGTGAATTTATTGCTCTCTTTATGTGGACATATCGCAACTTACATTGAATTCCATCTCCAAAGCATGCATTATTACTTGGTAACTCTTACATAGATTTCCTCTTGACGCATTCTCGATTGAGTCTAACATCCATAACTCAATTGTACGTTGTTACTTGAAAACTTTAGGGGGGGTTATTGTTGATAGTTTCATAGGGGTTGTTATAGTGCCTTGTTGTTTATACAACTATAAAGTTCCACTTGTGCACAAATTACTCTCATTTATGTCGACCCAATTCTCAACTTAATTTGAAGTCAATCTCTAGATAATACACTGTTACTTGTTGACTCCTACATAGATTGCTCATTCATGGATGCATTTTTGGCTGAGTTTGATGTCCTTCACATTAAGTGTGCATTTTTATTATAACTCAGGGGGTCATTGCAGGTTGTATTGTGTAGTATTTCACTTATTTGTTGTCTTTGTTCTCATTTTTGGGTTACATGTGGTCATATCAACTCACTAATGTCCATTTTAGAGACACAATATGAGGAAAGATACTACTCTATTAGTTCTTCTTGGAAGGACAAACTATGCTTCATGACATTTGTCCATGGAATGTTTTTTCACTCAAAAATAACTATATCCATTTTTATACAAACAGGTGCCTACACCTACTCACCCAATTTAGCTCAATAATTGGCTCAATTCATGTCACATGGTGTATGGTTACTTATTGCTAAATGTTTCCATGGATCTACACCATAATTTAGAGCATATAGAGTGTCCTCAAGCTATTTGGATAATTCTTTATAATCTTTTCAAAGATCCTTATGATATTTTTATCTCTCCTCCTCCCATTATTATTTCTTTTGATGACACATTTCTCTCAAATAGTACTTTTTTCTTTTTCAAGCCACCACCATGGGATGCGTTTTTGCCAGACCCGAGATGTCTTTTTATAGAAACCATTTATGTTCCTATATTTAATGTTGATTTCCAAAGCCATCACATATTTGTACTTTAGAGGAGTATACTATCTCTATTGAGGGTACTCCTATATAGAGCATTGATGACTCTTATGTTCCTATGTATACTCATTATGTAGATATGTATGCTTTATTTGTAGTTTATTCTTTAGTTTCAAAGGTTGTTGAGTCATGCTCTCCACTTCACATGGACTTTTTTTAGTGAATGTTCTACATTATTCTTCTGATAGGTATGTTTCAATTACATTACTTTCAGTTCTTGTGCATGATCTTTCTAGACATATGTTGTACTTTAGATTTGGACCATATTTAGAGATATTCATGTTAATGGCTTCATCTTCCATTACAGAATGGGTAGAATTTTAGTGTACTCATCATGTTATTCCTCTTAAAAAGGAAAGAAATGTTGTTCGATGTGGATGGAGATTCTTTAATCTATAAGAAAAGGATCTCATCATCAACATTGATCACTTTACAAGTTATACTTGGAGTATCAACAACTTTAACATCATATTTTTTAGGGGGCATGGAGTGGAAGGGGAGGGCAGGATCAGGGTGGGCATCGGGGTGGGTTGAAGGGATTTCTAGTTCTCTCTTTGCTATGTACTTGGGTACCTGATCAGACCTAGTTACCAAGACCCAATTCCTATACCCACCGAAGCTATGCTTAAGGGGGTGTGTTAGTGTAGGTTTTTATTCTAGATTTAATATTTTTTCCCTACACATATTATTTATCTTGCTTAGGTGTTATTAGGTCATTGGAGAAGATAATCTCACATGCATGAGGATGTTGGTTCATACCTATCTTACACATATATATGTACCTTTACTAAAGCTATTGGCAATCAATCTGATTAAGGAAATTATTACATTTATTCATGCTTAAATCTAAATAGAAACAAAGTTATCATTACAATAGAATTCTTGTGTGTTCGATCTACCATAAATTAACTACAGGGCACTTTTGTTGGGTACCATTTATATATCATGTATCCAAGGTCAGCCCAAGAGTATATTATAGTGTAAGTCATTAGGCATGACTGAGGTAGTCAATGTCTTGGGTCCTACTATCAAATCTAATGATATTGATCCAAGTAACTTGAATGAAATATTATCAAATATTTTTATGTTTTTATCTAATTTTTGAATAGTATTGATAATGACCCCACATGTTTTAAAGAAATTTATATGGCATATATTCATTCTCAATTTAGTATCTATCAAGACATATTTTACTCTTGTATTTTTTTATTTTGCCTTGAATGAACAAGCAAATATTTTTCTCCATTATATGGTGGTGGGAAAATATTCCTTTTCAAATTAAATTATTTTTTCACTACTCTTTAATGCACTCATAATGAAAGCAAAAAATTCAAGCTCTGTATCATTTGTAAAATGTGTATCATGCACAATATCATACAATTTAATCTTATATAGGGATGATCTATCTAGTAGTTCAAGAATATAAATATTAGCATGAGTATTTTTTAGTTGATAAA
Source organism: Torreya grandis (assembly GCA_037957365.1). Classification (NCBI taxonomy): domain Eukaryota; kingdom Viridiplantae; phylum Streptophyta; class Pinopsida; order Cupressales; family Taxaceae; genus Torreya; species Torreya grandis. The sequence goes on from JARHVA010005349.1 coordinate 1,032,913, forward strand.
AAATATCATACTCTTTTATTTTATTGGTTGGAATCATGGGGTTTGGAGAGGGAGAGGGAGTGGGAGGGGTAGGAACATATTGAATACCTTTGTTCTTCCACACATGGGGCACCCAACCTCTTTGTGTTTTGATATCATGGAACTATGCATACAATATAATCTTAGGGATAATATTTGGAGAAGGATGGTAGCTATCATAACCTTGAGGTCTAGGGGGAGTAGGAATAAAATAAGTCATGCATGCCCTTTTCCATCTATTAGTAACAAGAATAATTTCAAGTTAAATATTGACCAATATAATTTAAGGAAGGTTAAATATTCTTCATTATTAATTTCAGCCTTAGTATTATCATACAAAAAAATGATCCTTTTGATTACATAAAGCTAGAGATATTTCATAAAAGAGGGGAAATGTGTAATTATTATAATCATATCTAGGGTTAGATAATAAAAACTATGTATATCCATTATATCTATGAAAGATTAAGTTGACTGAGATAAAATTAGAAACCAAGTTTTGAAATCAGATTTAAATTTATAAATCTAAAACCTTAGAAATAAGAATGGCACCCGAAGGGAAAACCTAGGGTTTGTAATGCCCAATACAACGATTGGGTTCACTAATATGTTTTACCTTATTAGATCAATGCACTCTAACAAGTGTAAAAAATAGCATAGTTTATATTGTACAATATATGGAAATAATACACAAATTTAAATGCTACAGTAAAACATGATTGAGCAATTGTAATTTACTAGTTATATAAATAACTAAGAGGATTAAGATAATTATCTTGTTTAAGTTCTGTATAGAACTAAGACTATGTATAAGTGATATAAAGGGTTGAAAATGGATTAGGAGTCGTTCATATTAGGAAACTAAGTATTTGGATCTATCTAGATGAGTTTGTCATAATCTAGATGCTTTCCTAAGGATATAGGTGTTTTCTAATACTATATTTGTCCCTATGAACTATGACTTTCTATTTTGGGATAGGTTATTTTTCCTACTTGAAAATTGTCTTCTTGTGTAATATTTGGTTTTTATTATATGTGTAATATAGGAAACAAGTCTCCTTTTCTTTAAAACCTTAGCTTCACTTTTGAAACTAAGTTATCCTTTAAAATGGGGAGAACATATGGGTTGAATTGGCCCCAACCAATTCTCAATGAATATATGGACACTACATTGCATATCTAATACTCCAAGGAGGGAAGCACAATTTCACATAGTTCTTACATTTAAGTGAATGTGAGCAATCGTGATCCACTAGTGTGAATGCATCATGTGATATATTTTATGACATGGAGAGGAGATGTGATCTACTTTTGACCATTTACATGTGAGAACAAGCATCACACTATTTTTCACATGTGTGAAGTTGGGGTGCCAAAGTTAGAGTCACGTGGGGTGACTAATCCTATTCCCCTTGATGCTCTCCTTTTTGGTTTAATTTCAACTCAAGACAAGCATTTTACATGTGCACACTATTCATGACATGGAAGGTGGAGAATTTTTCCTCCATGTGAAGTTCTCTTTCATCACCTCTCCTCTCCTTGTAAATTCTATAAGGAGGATCTCTCTACTTTATAAATTCATGTTGAATATGATAACTCCCCCCCCCATTTGTAAGTTTTAACTTGGTTCAGCTTAAGCCTCTCCTAAGGATGAAAACCCTTGGAGTGAAGAAATATTTGAGGATGAAAACCCTCTAAAGTTTACTAGTTTTGGTGTTGAAAGATCTTCCCTAGTTGGCTTAAGGTGTTTTCATTTAGAAACTACATTGGTGCTTCAAAGGATTTATATGTAAGTAGTTGTTGTGTGTTTTAACTACTCTAAATATATGTACTCTTTAACAATTAGTAATATGATATATGAGTGTTCTCTTCTATACTTGTTCACTTCTATGGTTATGTTTTTATAAGATAATTATCTAAAAAATTCAAAAAAATTAGTAATTATCCTAAAGGGATATTATAGTGATAAAAGAGCCAATGATCTTACCAACCTATAGGTCTTGTGTTATTTGATATTTCTAAGTGATAGGGAAATTTGAAAGTGGGTGTCAATCATGGAACCACTCAATGAAGATTTTTTTTTGAAAGAGTACCAAGCAATGGGAGTAAATATTTACGTTTCAATGTCATTTGTAGATTTCATGCATTATAAGGTACAAAATAGGTTTTACCTTGCAAAAAATAATCTTGAAATTCTGAATCGGTCAAAGGATGTCTTATTCAAATTAAAGGAAGTGGAGATTTATTTGCTTATGATAGAATAGTTAGATTCAAATACTTCACTAGGGGTAATGAAGCCATCAATGAGTTATTTGGTTAAACCTAAGTTTAAGAGACACTTAGATGAAGAGGTGAAACTTTTAGTCACTAATTACTTTAGTAAAATTATGAGAATAATAGTTCCTAGGAAACCTTATGGTAATAGTATCATAAAGGAGGTTTTTAAACTGATAATTAAAATGTTTCAAAGATTGGCTAACATTAGAAGCCCTTCTTTTAACAAGAGGGTAACAATTATTGAAAATTTTACAAAAATTAGATTATGTAACGTTGTGGTCATGTAAAATGTAATATTTGGTTACATAAGTGTGGCTAATGACACCCAATCCATAGGTCCTCCTACTTGCTTGCAAAACCCTCATAGGCTTTTCTTTCACTAATTCCCAGTCATCCACAACCTTCTAAACTTAAACATTATAAATTTGGGCAACTCTTTTAAGCCCAGATCCATCCCCATAGGTCTCATTCCCTCTAAATAATAGAGCTTAACTTGGACAGGAGTGTTGAAACCTAGGGTGTCTTATTCTAGTGTTGTTGTCCAAGTGCAAATTAAGTTATAACATTCATATTTTCTTGAATACTAATCTTAATTCATGTCAGCCTAATATGAATTTATTTAAACCATGATCATTAGGTTCACTATAAAAGGCCATTCAAAGTCCATGTAGAAGGGTGGGCACTCATTTATAATAGATAAGCAAGACTACAAGCAAGTACACTAAAGCACTTTTCTATATGCTCTGCATATAACCTTCCAATCCTAAAAAAACCCTTGCACTAGTCCCTAGCCATCTAAAGTACACCCAGTTTCACATCTAGTTGTATTTTCATACACAATTGCACTAAGTACTTCAATGGGAGAACTAAATTAGCTTGATCCCTCTTCAGAGTATTGGTATGTAGACAGCATGCCCACACACTGGGTGTGAAGTGCATCTAATGTATCCTTTACACACTAACCCCTTCTCTCTTTTCCAAATTTTCATTTCAAGTTTAAGCACAAAGAGTTCCTAGGGATTTTGAAGATTAAAATAGATACACAATGAGCTTCATAGACTTTTAGGCTTTGATATTTCACTGATAGGGTAACACAAACAAACCAAGCAAAACCTAATAAACTCAGATCACTCAGACAACATCATCAAAAAGGATTACAACAAAAAGTAAGGTGTCCCACTTTCAGTGCTCTTTTCCAATTAGAAAACAAAGTTCAGGAACCTATTTTTGGCATTATCCTAGTCCTATACCTGAATTCATGGACCCTGTCTTAGGCTGAATAGCTCGGAATAAGCTAAGTCATATTTTCTCTTATTTATTACTATTTTTAGAAGACACAAAAATAAAATATATTTACATAAATTAGTGGCTTAATTATTTCACATTATTTATTGATTTACTTTACTCCAAACCTTTTTATTAATTATGAAAAAAACTCTATTATTGTGAAAAACAATAAAACATTTGGTGAACCCACTTTACTTTAAATATCGCACAAGAACCCTAGGGTAAATTATTTTTGATTTTTTTCCATAATTTATTGATTTTTCCTATATTTAAAAATTATAAATCTATAAATTAATTTCAAAATTATCATATATTTTGTTAAAATCCTAGTTTGCACATACTAGATCCTTTTTGCATACAAACACATTCCAAACACTATGAAAAATATATTGCTAATTTTATAAATATTTTCTTATTATTTCTAAATTTTTGAAGCAAAATTCTAAAAATTTTCTATAACTTCATATATATTTTAAAAAATTATCATACTAATTTTAAAAATTCATTCAATAGTCCCTAGTTGCATTAACTAGCTCCTAGTTATTTTCATGTACTTTTCCAACCATTTTCTAAATTTTTATTTGCATATCAAATAGAAAAAAAGAATTTTAAATTTTAAAATTCATATTATTTTACATAAATATTTTTTAAAATCCTTAGTTGCATATACGAGCACTTATTTACTTCTTGTGGTATCACCTTACATATTTGGGAGCTCCGTATCCTTTTTGCACAAATTCCAATTAGCTATTTTTAGGATTTTTCATTTCTTATATTCAATACTTTCTTTTTCTAGCACATTTCCTATTAAAAATTATTTTAAAACATTAAAACACATTATAAATTATTTTCTTACTTTCACAATGGCCCAATATACTAGTTTTGATGAAACTGATAAAAGAGAATTTCAAGAACTCTTAACAAAACATCTGGATATGCAAGATGACATGCTTATAATTCTACAAGAGGAACAAAATAAAGTGAATAATGTTTAATCTTCTCAAACCATAGAGCAACTAGTTAAAAATGACACTATAGGGGCAACTATGTCTTAACAACCCCTATAACATCCCAACCTACATCTATACCCCTAGTTAAAACTAGTGCATCCCTCTCTCCTAACATGGAAAACCTTATGCAAGAGATAAGATCTATTCAATCCAAGGTGATACATCTTGAGCAAGGTACCACTAGACCTATGTAGGCTTTGGATTCTTTTGCTCTTTTGCATACACCATTAGCACGTCATATTACTTCTATACCCTTACCACAAGGTTTTGTTCAACCCAAGCTTACTCTTTATGATGGCAAGGGTGATCTAGAGACACACTTGAGATCATTTCACATAGCATGCTTGGACTATAGACCTAATGACTGGGTACTTACCAAGCTATTTTCATAAAGCCTAAAGGATTGTGCTTTACAATGGTTTTATAGTCTACCAAATTAGTCAGTTCATGCATTCAATCCTTTAGTTGACATGTTCTTATCACACTTCAGCATTAACATTGGTGATAAGGTTTCATATGTTCAAATTTATCAACAAAAATAATGACCAAATGAGCATCTCATACACTATGTTCTTCATTATAAGACCATCTTGGCTAAGATGACTAGTCCCATGGTAGATCAAGAGTTACAAGACCTCTTTAAATAGAGTCTTATACCAGCACCTCATGAATCAATTATGTTTAAGTGATTCTCTTCATTCACTAAATTATGTCATACACTAGAGGAAAGATAAGTGAAAATCATTTCAATGGGCAAACTCAAGTATACAAGCATTCCAAAAATAACTAATATGAGTACCAACAAAGTCCCATACAAGGTCAAATTTAATGATACAAAAGGGTAGAATCAACCTACAATAAATTCAGCTTCAGAGCCTCCCCAGCATATAGTTTTATCAACACCCCCTTGATGTACTTTCTCACATCTTTCAATTCCTCTGGCCAATGTTTTATAGTAGCTTTTGAATTGTAATATCATATCTCTCCCTCCTATTCAGGAAGTTAATCCAACCAAACCTCTTCCCATTAGTAGGAATTTTTTGATTACCACAAGCCACACTACAAATAAATGCATCAATTTGAAACATAAGATACAAGACTTGATAGATGACAACCTACTTGATCTTGGCACTTCAGTTGAGCCTCCACAGGCAAATTCAACATATGATAAAGCTTTGAAAATCTTCTTAGATCTATTTCCACATGATTCAAAAATGGATATAAGGGACACATCAGGGGTTCACCATGTATATCATGTACATCCACCACTAGTTACATACCAGGCACCTTCAGTTGAGTCACATCCTTTGAGTGGTATGATCGATGTGCATGAGTCTAGATTTATAGATAGACCTTTGATATCCTTCTCAGATTAGGAGATTATGGAGGATAATTTAGATTATAATGCACTCTTTATTAGATCACATATTCATAATCAGCCCATTCATAGTGTTTTCATCGATAATGGTTCTAATGTTAACATGTGCACCATTACATTATTATAGAATTTGGGCTATTTAGATTAGGATATCACCTTGATAGATATAGTTATTAGTGGATTTAGTGGGCCCATACAAAGTTTATTGGGTTAGATTTTACTTCCTTTATAGACTGGTCCAACACATGTGACCACACATTTCACCATAGTTCTCGTTCTAGGAGTTTTTGATATGTTACTTGGTCACCCATGGATTCAAAAAATTTGAGTAGTACCATCTATAGTTCATAGATGCATGAAATTAATTCATGTTAATTAGGTTATTAGAGTTGGTGGAGTTCCATATGAGTTACTACTACCCACTTTAGATCCATCTACTTTGCAGTCACTAGTCCCAGCTTCTCCACCAGTTTCAATTTCCCCACCAGTTACAGTTATTCTGCTGACATAGATTTAGACACAATTGACACATCCATTTTTAGTATAGAGGGTTCATACACTACCATAGCTTTGGCATTCTAGATAGCTTCTAGCTATAGTTTTCACACCTAGAGTAGTTTCATTGAGATCTCATGGGTCTACACATAAAACACATGTTCAAAGAGCATCTCCTTCTTCTAGATGGGTCCCTAAGAGGCCTACATTTACATCCACTTCTTAGAATTATAATAGGACCTCATAGTCAATTTATACTTTAGAGATTTTAGAATATCTATAACATATATAGCTTTCAGAGCCACAGTCTTAGCATTTTCATCATGCTTCACATTCATGCATAATTCCACTCTTTGATATAGGATGCCATGATAGGGAGTCTCCCATGAGACTCATCGGTTAGTAACATTTCTTCCTAGTTTATCTTATATATAGCTTATATCAAAACACAAAAACAATACAAATTTTTTCAAAATATAAAAACATTTAAATATATCAAAATACTAAAAACATTTCAATTATATGCATCATCCATGCTTTACATAGCTAATATCATGTTAAGACTTGCATTTCTATTTCATGTTATTGTTTTTTGATTATATACATTACCATGCTTCACTTGATCTTATATGAGTGTGTGCAGTGACATCTAGTTACTTGATTGCTTCACTCTACCCATTCAGGGGGCATTCCTACTTCTACATTTGAGACACACATCAATATACATACCCAATAGGGGAATATTTTATATAACAACACCATCCATGTTATGTCAATCCTAAACTACACACTTTGAGTTATCATACTGATGTACATTACTTACTAGATTACACAAATTAATATATCAACATTTCACTAGTATCTTGCACTTGTGTGTCTTTTAGCATATACCTAATCTTGTACTAAACATGTATTGCATACTTTCACTCTTGATTTGATTATTTATATGTGATTGTACCTTTCTAGTTTTTACATGCTTTCCTTTCTTGCTTTATGTAGCTACATGAGATTGCATTTCCAGTTCCAGTTTTGTTTCTTATGTGTGCTTTAGGACATCTGCCAATGTCCTTTGCTTTTATTCACGTGTGTTATTATTGACCAAATTTGACCCCAAGTCAAATTTGGGTCAACCCATACTATTTTTAACTTTTAATAAGGTTCACATGTGTCTTATAGGGTGTCATGTTGGTCTATTATCATACTTATCCTCTCCCTAGTCCTTGTTGGAGTCCACACTCTTTGTGTTAGGCTAGTTAACTAAAGTCAGAGGTTGGTCAACCCTAGTAAAAGGTATTAAAAGGGTAAAATTGTATTTAAAATATCCTAATATGGTCCTTAACATGTTTTAATATGTTTACAATTCATAAATTGGTCATAGGTAATGTCTCATGTGGAAAAATGGGCCTTTTGGTCATATTTTAACCCATTTAATGACTTGTATAGAGTTTCATGAAAGAAAATTTGACACCAAGGTGATTTTAAATGTGTATTATGTTAGTATCATGTTAGTAATAGTTATATGTTAGACAATAAGTAGTTATATTCAGTGGATGGCAGTTTCTCCTTGATTTTAAGAGCTTTTGGGCACTTGTATAGACTTCTTGAGTCCATCATCAGCTAAAAATGTGGCTAAAGTAAATATTCACCTTCCATAATATATTTTAATGCTTTTTTTACAAGTAAAATGAAAAAAAAATCATCTGTAACTTCTTTTCCTCTATTTTCCCTTGGCAAGCAAAGAAAGGTCAACTTCAAGCACTTGGCATGGGCCGTACAGGTGGAATTTGGAAGAGTTATTATGGGGGTGGATATTAATATGAGTTCACTTAATTTTCATAAAAATAACTTTATATTTAGTTAATTACCCTTTATGAGCAATTAATTTGATTCTAGGCAGCCTTTTATGCTTATACAACCATGAGAGGGTCACTATTTGAGCTTGTCTCATATTTTATTGATATAGATTGATGGATTTGTGTGTTTTAGGTGTTTATATATGATTTTAAATACATTTTAATGCTTCTTATTTTTTTTGAGAGTTCAATTTTTTGAGAAATCCTCTTTTAGGCTTGTAAAATGCCTAGTTTGCACTTGCAGTCATTTCACTTGCCTTGTAAATATTTCCTCCACATTAGACAAAAGTGTTTTGGTACTTTTTTAGAGATGATCCTAATGTATTTTAATCATCTAATTTTTGACAATTTCTCTTAGGGTGTTTATAAATCCTTCCTTGCATGTTTCTTGTCATTTCATGATTCCCATGTATGTTATGGTCAAGAAGATCCACTTCTAGAAGCATGTTGACATCACAAGTGAAATTTGGAGGGCTTGATATGGTCCTTAACCTCTTGGTACCACTAATGTATATTTAAATGTTTGATGGAGGCATGTAGGTGCTACAATTTTTCATATTTGGAGAATGGGCTCAATTTTGCTTGTGTAGAAGGAATGATCGTCTACAGTTAATGCCATAGATATGCCTTTTAGAGGTGTTCAAATAGTTGGTAAATCCATTTTGAGATAATTTTCCATGGAAAAGGTCTAAAAAAAACCTATTTATAATTATATTTGACTAATAAAGGTGTCAAAACATCAAATAGGAAGTTGGACTGTGATCAAGCCCTTTTACTCTAAAATGACCAAACAGAGGTCCATAAGGTTTTCTATGACCTATTTAATAATTAACATTAAGTGACCTAAGTCACCTTGAGAATTTAATCCTATATTCATAATATAATACAAGGCCTATGATAAAAAATTTAAGCAAAGGATGAGTGGAGATTGGATTTTACAGGGTCCAAAGATGGCTAGAAAATCATTGAAATAGGGCAATGTTATCTACAAGACATTGATCAAAATGTTAACCTTGCTCTTCATTATGGTTTTATAGGTTGTGACATCAAATTTTAATGATTCCAATGGTTCAAATGATACTTTAAATTTCCAAATACCGTGAGATAATGCTAATTCAATCTCTTAACCCCTAATGCATACTCCTTGATCCGTACACAGGACTGTGAGGAATCACCTATAGGCAAAAAGGTCAAAGTTTGTGAAATAGTTATAATTAGGAATAAGGTGAATAAATTTATGGTTCATGAGATTAAAACTACCTAAAAATAATCAATCAAGATCAATTCATGCCATTCTCACACTAAAACAACCTACATCCAACCTTCAAAGTGTCAAGAACACACATAGCTACAAGTGGATGAAGACAATTGGAGGGTCAAGTGCCTCCACAAGGACAAGTGAAAATATAAAGGGCTTGAATATAATTCTATGAAACTCAAATAAAATGAGGAGATAGATAAAACAAGGAAAAGCTATCAAAGTTCTCCACTTATGAGGTTAAAAAGGCTAATTTCACCCTCAACTTACAAGCAGTCACCTTCAAAAGGTAGTTTTGAGTTTCATGCTAGTTGGAGGCATAAATGGGGGAATTAAGATATAAAATTTCATAAAAGGTGTCCTCATGACCTAAGGAAGCCTCCCATGTATTAAAAATTCATAAAAAAGAAGGGACAATACTCTTTATTTTGTCTCAAAGATAAGCCACTTGTAGGGCTTAAAACTTGTAGAAGAGAGAGAAAATGGTGGAAATTGATGGTTAAGGTTGAAGTGGATATGAAAAAAAGTTAGGTAAATCTTGTATATGCATGGAAAAAAATTAATGAAGGGTGATAAGGTGTTATAATAAGCCCAAGTGTGATAAATCCAAGAAAGTGGATCCAAAGTCACTAAGCCTATAGAAAAACTATGGACTCCATCAGTCCAGCTTCAGACTCTTACATCAAAACTATAGACTCCATCAATACCCTATGACATAAAGGAAATTTTTTGACAACTCCATGAGGATAAAATCCATGGAGTTATATTGTATGAAATCTATACGAATGGAGCAAGGGACCAGTCCCTTTGACACTTTCTTGTGTTTTACAAGTTTTGGAGATGATCAAAAGATGATAATCACTTAAGAGAATATATTTGGACTTAAATAAAATCCCCATGTCATTTACAAAGCTTAAAAATTATCCTAAGTGTCTCTACTAGGTTTCTCACATCATCCAGTCCAAAATGAGAAAAGCGATCACATAGTGGAAAGAGTGGCAACTCAAATTCTGAGATCTTTTAAGGTTTTTTGGATGGAGTTGAGCATATGAGGTGTCCTAAAATGTGTCATAAAACCCTTGGTATGTATCAGTTAGGGATAATAAGGAGATGCTAAGGCCAATTTTCAAGAACGGTCTAAAAGGAGTGATCACAATGACATATGATGATTCTTCTTGTGCAAGAGAATATAAATGATTTGGAAAACTTCCAATGTATGTAGAGGATTCCTTGTAACTTTTTATTATCAGTGAAAAAGAGACACTTTCCCTTAGTCAGCTTTGGAATGCCCAATGAAGGCCAATGATGAATTTAGTTTCATGTAAGGTGCTTGAAGAGATGTTATGCCAATTTTAGAAGAGGATGATTGTTTGGAATGGACACATATGCAAATCAGTTTCTAACTCCTCTTACACTTTACCTACATGTATTGTAATTGGTTTCCACCTTTGGACATAGGTCTTTGTGTCTCTTAGACTTATTTTTCCTCTCTCTCTTTCCAATTGCTATAAGTATGAGCCATTTTTGGCCATTGTAAATGGAGACCATAGTTGGTATGGTGAAACCCTACTAAAATGACATTACACTTTGCTTTTGAACATTGAATACAAGTCTAATTCTAAGTTGTGAACATTTTATCAAGTGTGTGAGTGATGTATAGTGGATCTAAGTGATAGTATCATCCTTACTCCCTTTATAATTCATGTTTAAGCAAGAGTTCTTATGCTAACAATTCATGTGAAGTGTGATGAATGTACTAAGCTCTCTTTCAAGTATGCAGTTGTCTCTATGGTGTGCAATCTATCCCTTGGTCATGTATCTTGTTGATAATCCCAAGTATGCTACCTTTACATTTTAAAACTATGTTAGGATCCTTTAATGCATGGAATTGGTCTTGGAAAGCATTGTTTCTTAGTAGAAGTATGATAGTCTATAGAATATATCTTGGTGGATCACCCCTCTAGTATAGTTTTCATTTTATGAAAACTCTTAACTCTTTTCATGAACAAGCATTATATTAGGTGATAGGTACTTAGAGAAGAATTTAGGGAGCTATCCCCTTTAATCCTAGACATTCATCTCTCCTACAAGCTCCACCAAACTTGAGAGATGATTCATTGTTGCATAAAATGAAGAAGCTTCATAGAGTGTCCTAGAGTGTCTCTTTCTTGTGCTCTTCTACATGCTTGTGTCCCTTATGTTAATCCTTGTTTATTTCAAATTATATGTGTATGTGGAATTTGAACATGCCTTGTATGTTTGCTTTCTATTTTGAGTGACATGTGCCCATGTTCCTTTCTTGCATGGCCCCTTTGCCAACCTTGTATGATTTTGGCTTCTTGCTTCTTACTTTGTATACTTTTTTCTTGACTATTTATCCTTGTTTGCAATGTCATGAACCATGTCATGCATTTACCTTGCTTTCTTGGATGCCATGATGGACATCATGATCTGTCCCTCCAACTAACAACTAAAAACTAACATCTAACATGTATAGTTCTAGTTTAATACATTGCACATGATTTACATTGTTATATCTATCTAGGCATATCCCTGTTGAACTAACAATCTCCCAATATAAACATTGCTATATCATGTATTTATGCATCATAACATACTTTTAGGACTATTTTCTTTTGAGGGTAGTCATTTCAGGTTCATGATTCCTACCCTCAGAAGAGGGAGGAAAACCATGGGTTTTGTCATAGAGATCAAAGCTCTTAGTAGTCAAAATAGTAGCATTCAAATCAATCAATTCAAAATCCAGAGATTAAACTAGTCAAAATATAACAAAAAATAGTGACAATTCTAGATCAACAACCAATTTTAGCATATGACAACAATGCCAAAAATAGACAACATCACTAAGCACAAGGGTGTCCTCATTTTGGCACTCTTATCCAAGCAAAAAACATCCAAGTTTTTTAGTAACAAGCAAAAAGTTTAGCATAACTATAGTTTTTGCACATCCAAATCAGTCAAAATCAACAATTTTAATATAATTTTCTCATAGAATCTAGATATAGGGGGTATCATGCACTACATGATGGCTCTCCCTTCCAGTTTTAGATTAGGCAGTTGACATAACTTCTAGATTAGAATTCATTTTATAGACACTAGTGATTGGGGGTAATGTGTGTGACATATTGGTCTTCTTTTGTTTTTAAGTTTAGTTTATTACCTAGGAATTCTCATTAGTTGCATGCCTTAGTCCATCTACAAGTGGTTGGCATCATTCTCAAGTTGAAATTTCATACAATTTTAACTTCTCAAATATCTGAGTTCTTGAGTTGGCTTTCACATAAACATATTGCATCAGTTTTAGAGTGGCTTTCATACAATCCTAACCTCCATCTTTCAAAATGGCCAAAAATCGCTTTGTTTATAGCATACATTTGACTATCCACAACGCATTGTCAGATTTTTAGAGCATCCATGGGCTCCATGATCCATCTCATATGACATCTATTCTATATCAGTATCACTTCATAACTTCACTTCATAGGGTAACGATGGAGCCAAAGGGCCAGCCTATAAATTTGACTATACATTTGAGTATTGGTATGTAGGTATCAATCCCACATATGAGGTGTGAACTACATCCAGTGTATCCTTTACACACTATCCCTTTCTCTCTCTTTCCAAAATTTTCCTTTCAAGTTTAAGTACAAAGATCTCATAGGTATTTTTAATGTTAAAATAGATACACGGTGAGCTCCACAGAATTCCAAGTTTTGATATTTCACTAACAGGGTAACACAGACCTATCAATCAAAACCCAAAAAATTCAAATCACTTAGACAATAATGCTAGAAAAGGATTGCAGTGTGAAATAGTAGGTGTCCCACTTTTGGCACTCCTATTAAATTAGAAAACAAAGTTTAGGAACCTATTTTTGACATTATCCTAGTCCTGTACCTGAATTCTCAGAACCTGTCTTAGACCAAATAGCTCAGAATAAGCTAAGTCATATTTTCTCTCATTTATTACTATTTTTAGAAAATGAAAAAATATAATATGTTTACATAAATCAATGGTTTAATTATTGCACATTATTTACTGATTTACTTTACTTTAACCCTATTTATTAATTAGGAATAAAACTTCATTATTTTGAAAAATAGTAAAACAAGCATCATGTTAGATATTTGGTTGTGATGAGATTATTTCTAAAATGTTTTAAATCTTTTGGACTATTGTTAATAAGGATCATTCAAAGAATGTCATAAATTCCATGCAAATTATTATGTCTTTGATTTTATATGGGGATGATTCTATTTCTAAGTTATTGTTAGCTAACTTATTCACTTTTTGGAAGAAGGAATAAGATGTTTCACCTGTGGCACGTGAGTTGTAAAAAATATTAATTAACCAACATATGGAAAAACTAAAATATTATTTAATGGAAGGAGAATTGATTTCTTATGGTTTATAGAGTACAAGTTCTCTTAAATTGAGAATAAATCAATTGGGGAGGTAAGATCATTGTTTCACTTGATAGGAAGTCTGGACACCTAGTCATACTTGTGGGAACATCAAATCATTGACTTCCATCACATGTTTAGTCCAAAAGAGTGATGAGGAGAATAAATAATAAGTTGTGATGATAGAGCCTGAAGGAAATTTTAGAACAACAATCTTGGTTACAAATTCATATGAATCTAGTGAATATTATGAGATCTATGGTTCCCATGATGGCACCATTGAAAGGTATTAAAATAATAAGACTTTTAAAGTCACTAATGATGAATTTAAGTTGTCTAAAAATTGCAAATTAATAGCTAATTTTGAACACTCAAAAATTTCTAATGAAGCTTATTCAGAAATTGAAGAATGTAGAAAGGCTAGTAATGGGGAGGAAGTTGATTTTAAAATTCATTTCAATGACGAACTCTACTAGAAGGTTCAAATTAAAGAGATACAAAAAGGAGTTAAGGATGGATTCACTCTTTTCAATATGAAAAATATCAAAGGAGTAGTGAAATAAATGGAGATAGATTATTTGTATTTGCTCTTAGATAGGGATCATGCCATCAAGTTTATAGAGGAGACCATGGATGCTTACCAAGAGAAGGAGAATGAGGTTGATAGGCCTTTTCTTGACCTTAAACTAGATCACTACACTCTCTACCAAGTTAAAAATCAGTAAAATATTATATCCATGGATAAGAGGCAAGTTGTATATGCAAGATTCATGGAGACCAAGCAACTAGTTGAAGGAATTAATGAGCTCTAAAATTATTTTCATTTGGGGCCAAGTTGTTCACTGATTTATAAATAATAATTTAGCAAGGATGAATTATTAGATGATGATTGTAGAATGCCACTTGTTGAAAAATTGGCTACATATCACAATGGAGTGCCAAGCTTTGTGGTTGGTAACCCTCCAGGCATGTCACTTGATAAGGAATGTGTTAATTGGGTGGAAGATGAGGATTTCACTTTGAATGTGATGATTCATGGAGGCAACAACATTCTTAACTTTGAAAGGTTTTCCGAAATTTATTTTAGGCTTGTTGGAATTTTCATAATAGAAATAAAGAAATCAAGTTTAGAACTTATTTTGCATGAAGATTTGGCAAGACAAGGATCTAAACATGATTCCTTCTCATTGGAAAATCCACCTCTTGTATTGGATGTTGATTTAAATTATGGTAGTGTTTTGAAGGTTAATTATATTGATAGAGCTAGGATTCATTGTATGAGAGGGATTCATTTTGGAAAAGATGCTTTTGAAAGCATTAGAGAATCTTTTAGGGCACACATAAATAGCAGATTTGCATAACACAAGTATAGTGGAGTTATTTCTTCATTATGAATGCATGATAGATACCACCATCAAAGTTTTTTAGAAGGCTATGGTGACCAAAAAAATGTTTCTTGGCATGAAATAATTCAAATATTTAGTTTTGCCTCTATTGTTTGGTTGCAAGTCATCCACCATATGACTCTAATTGCATATTTAGATGTGGATTGGAGGGAAATTTCAATTAAGTAGTGGATAAACTTTTAGTTGGATATTGTTTGGGAGTTTCTCCTAGCCTCTTCCAAGTTGATATTGAGCAACGTAATCTTCACCATTCATGATTATATAAGGATTATTCAAATTTATAGCTATGAGCATGTGCATTTTCTAAGTCAAGTCCAATTTTTCTGGTGTATATGGGCTCTAGAAGGCTTGGTAAGGATGTAGTTAATCTTTTGTTCTCATTTTTAGGACATCCCCATCTAAGGATGGAGATTCAACTCTTGTTAGGCATGCATAAAATGAAGAAACATATAATTATTGAAACATTATGGCAAGAATGGCCACATTATCAAGATGTCAACTTAGAAGGTATGATTCTCCTTTTGTTTAATGCTTTTTTTCATATAAATAGGTGAGATATATCATTCATTTGTTGTGGGGAATTATTTGCAAAAAATTTAAACAATGGAGTTGGAAATCAAAGTAACAAATTATAAGCATGATGGAGTAGTTTCTTTGGAAGTGTATGATTACGAAAGAAATGTTTTATGGAGGATTTCAATCAAAGATTTCCAATTTGATGTTTTTTATTCTTTTCCAATCATCCAACCCATGAATTTTGTTACTTTCATGCATAAGTATTGGCAAGTATTTCTACTCAAGGAGTGGAGTATTTTTTAGTTAGAGTTGATTGGTAGAGGTAACCTAGTCATTAGGGAAGTCCTTTTAATATTTTTCATGCTCCCACCTCTTATGCATACAATAATTTTTCATCATTGCAACTGCTACCCTAGTATTACAATGTTGATATTGATAGAATTAGCCATTGATCAGATTTATTTTAAGTACTTGCATATTTTATGGTAGCATATTATGGGAAGTGTGTCAGACATGGTTTAACTATTCCTAACTTGAACATGGGTGAGTACTAGTTTTTTCAATCACTTTATGTTGATAGCCTTTATATTTTCAAATGTTTTAGTGATGATTACAGTTGATTATATGGATTAAGTGCACATGGCTACCTTTTTAGCACTTAGAGATTGAGTGTCAATGAGGAAAGGAGAATGCAGATTGGGCACGATGGTATTCCAATTTTAATCAAAGTAGTGTAGTAAAAATATGATGATATCTTCCTAAGATTGATTTAGGCTCTTGGAGATTCATTGGGTTCTACCTAGGATCTATTAGAGCTTCAGTTGTGATTACTTGTGGACAAGCAATATTAGGGAGGGAAGATTGTAATGTCCCCTTTTTATAGCCTTCCAACATTTTTGGAAGCTCTAACTTTCTTAGAAAGTTTCAAAAAAATTATAAGGTAATTTAATTAGTGGCATTGTGTTTAGGGTATCTTCAAGAGCTCATACACTATTTTCTATTGGGAGTGAGAATATTATTCAAAAATTACTATTCATGAGTACTATTCATAGTTATTATTCATAATGACTATGCATGGTGATGTGGCATAGTGGTGAGGTGTCATTGGAGTGTTGTGGCATGGAAAAAAGGTTTATTTGAAAGAGTGGGCTATACATTTCACTAAAGTATGAGTTCCTTGTCTTTTGTGATTCACATGCTTGAGTAATGATAAGAGTGAATAGTTGGGTTGCATTCCAAAGGCATCTTAATGATTTAGAGTGTGGGAATAAGTCATAAAGATGATTAGTCTTGTCTATAAATCTTAGGTGCACATGAAAAAGAGGAAAAATTCACTATTATAGATTTGGCTCACATGTGGAAATAGGGTGCCATTTTTGGTGTCACATGGAAGGTGGGAGATAAATACAAATCAAGGTGGTTGATCATGTGATCTATTTTTTACCATTCACATGTGATGATAAGAATCACACTATTGTTCATATGTGTGAAGGTGGAGCACCAAAATTGGAGTCACACAGGGTGGCTATTCTTGTTCCCGTTAATGCTCTCTTTTTTGGTTTATTTTCATCTCAAGGAAAACATTTCACATGTGCACACTATTCATGACATGGAAGGTGGCACGTTTTTCCTCCATGTGAAGTTATCTCTCATTTCCTCTCTTCTCCTTGTAAACTATATAAGTAGGAGCTCTCTCCTTTGTAAATTCATGTTGAATATGATAACCCCCCCCCCCCATTTATATGTTGGATCTGGTTCAGCTTAAGCCTCTCCTAAGGATGAAAACCCTTATAGTGAAGAAATATTTGAGGATTAAAACCCTCTAAGGTTGTTTGTTTTAGTGATGAAATATCTTCCCTAGCTGACTTAAGGTGGTTTCATTCAAAAACTACATTGGTGCTTCAAAGGATTTATATGTAAGTAGTTGTGTGTTTTAAACTGCTCTAAATATATGTACTCTTTAGCATTCAATAATATAATAGATGAGTGTTATCTTTTATGTTTATCACTTAGATGGTTGTGTTGTTGTAAGCTAATTATCTGAAAAAATTTAAAAAAATGTAGTAATTATCCTTAAGGGATAATATAGTGACTGATATAAAAATGGGAAGGTCAGACCCATAAAAAGTAGGTATATAGGAGATAATGGTGTGTAAGATACATATGTGTATACATAAGTCATGAAAGATAAGGATAGGTCAATACTAACAGTTACAAATGTCTAATATTAGATTTTAATGTCTACGTGAAGTTAGTTATTTATAATTTTTTAGCTTTGGGTATCTTGTGATGGATTTTATTAGAGTTATTTGGGTATTTTAAAACATATTTATACCCTTATATTTTGATTTTTTAGTTCCATTCTAAGGGTTGTGGTTGTTTTTTATTATGGAGGTTGAGGTGGATTTGGTGTTAAGGTGTATTTAGTGTTGTGCTCTTAAGTAATTCTTAGTGTTGTGGTATTAAGGTGGTTTCTGTTTTGTGGTTTTGGGGTCATTTTGGTGTTGTAGAGGTAATGAACATTATGGTGATGCAACAATGTTGTGTATACTAACCTTGCAGATGTAATTAAGATTTATGTGCATGATTGTCTAGTTATTTTATCTCCCTCCCCATAGGTGGATTTTTGCAGCCACATAGTGCAAGTATTGTTCAAATGAAATTATGAGTTTTTCTTATGTTTTTACTTTATATATTATTTTACTCATTGATTTTTAGTTTTATGTTCATTTTGGAGCAAACGCTATTTTGACTACATTTAATTTGGATCATTGAGCGTACTTAGTCATTTATCATTTTTATATCTTCTATTAAAATTTTTTCACACTATAGTATTGTGTGTTCAAATCAGATTGATTGGGATAATTACCCATTTATCATCTAGATTTCTTTTATTGGATTCTATAAGTTTGAAAATAGGCTATGATTATTGAGTGTGCTTGCTATGAATATATGATGCCATTTTGATTCCCAATCTTTGGCTTGCCTTTATGTGAGTATGAGGCAGTGGTATGTGAGATAGATTCTTTTGTTTTTGAGTGACAATTCATAGTGTGTCACATTTTGCATATTTTATGGGATCAACTACATAATGATTATTTGGTCTAACATTTCTAGTATCTCTACAACACATATTATCATGGAAATGATTGATACAAATGCTTTAAAATATATAGGGGATTTATATTTATTAAAAATTTAAACGGGAAAGAAGATGGAGGAATAAAATAGAAGAAATATATGTATGGAGAGATAATTGGTATAGGAAAAAGTAATGGTTTTAGCTTATTAAACAAGATTAAGGTTGGAATGGGATTTATATGGCTTAGTTCTTTCATCCCCTCTTTTTCAAGAGTATTTTTGAAAAGTAGGATTTTAAAAAAAATTGAGAAAATAATTTGCAAGACATGTTGTAAAATCTGGTAGAACCACTTGTGGGCCTTGTTGGAGAAGTTGGTAAAAACACTTGTTAGATTTGTTAGGAAGGCTGGTAAAAATACTTTTGGAAATTGTTAGACAAGTTGTGGAACAAAATTGTTCCCTTTCTTTTGGGAAATAAGGTGATGTTTTATTGTGTTTTTGGTGTCTTGGAATTTTTATCTTACTCTCATGGAGAGTAGTTGAGGTTCATTATGGTGATAGTGACTTGGTGGTTCTCTTTGAGATATTTTGGTGGTGGTTTGGTGTTCTTATCTTACTCTCTAGGAAAGTAATGGAGGTGTGTTATGGTGGGTATTTTTTTATTACTCTTCTAACACTTTAGTTCTTGGGGATATGTGTTCTCCCTTTTTTAATCCATTGGGTAACCATGGAGGTTTATTATTATTTTTATTATATGTTTTATGGTGTCCAAATAACTCTATTTTCCTAATATGTTGATATTATATAATTATTAGCCCTAAGATTGGTGGACTCTTATCCTTACCTAATTAGGTGTTATTCACCTCTATTTTACCTATTTTGGATTAATGTGATCTAAATGAATTAAAAATTTGAATATTCAGATTATGTAAAACATGGAAATAATCATAAAAATCTAAACATAAAAGAGTAGATTGATATTTCAATTACTATATCTAGATTAAACAAGGAGAGAAGATTATCTTAGCTTAGTTCTAATTTATATAACTCGCTTTTTTATTCAATGTCCATAAAATGTCTTTGTATATAATCTGTAATTGTTCAGATTAGTAAAGAGTACTTCAAACCCTACATAAACACTACCAATAAAAATTAAAATACTAAGATGATTGGTATTGTCTAGGCGCTTTCAATATTATCCCTATTTAGTTTTTAGGTTTGTAACACCTCAAACCATTTTTTATACATCTTATATGTGTGTGATCACATTTGGTCCTATGTGTTTATCCTTATTTTATTTCTCTTTGATTTGAAACCCTAATCAAACTTATGATACAAAATGACCCTTTAAAAAGTGGTTAGCAAGCTAGGATGGATAGCCCCAACCACTCTTTGATAAATTACTAAGCATCAGATAACTTATAATTATCTTAAGAGATCTCAAACTACATGTAGTTACCCAACTTGGGTGTTTGTGTGCACCATCATGATCAATTTAGAATTAAATGCAATGTTTGGCTTTTGACAATTAAAAAAATGCAACTTTGACCTACATTTTTATTAAAACTTGGATCTAAGGATTCTATTTTACAGACTAATTAGATATGTATGCCTTTGTGATAAAGTCTCAAGAGAGTGATAATTTATTTCTCAATTTTTTAAGTCCCTTCCAAGATTAGTATAGCTTTAGGTTTGATTTATATTCATAGTTGAATCTTTGATATTTATTGGTGTGACTAAACCATGAAACATGTCTAGGTTAACCTAATGGAGATATCCCAAGTTTAAAAATAGTTATTGAGTGTTTATTAACACTATATATGGAATTAGACACCTAAAAAAATTGTAACTATCCAAGTATTTTTTGTACGATCATGGTATTAAAATTTGCTAAAATTATATATGATGAAAATATGTTTAGGATTTTAAAAGGCTCTTGCATAGATTAGGGTGAACTTGAATATGTGTATTTATTAAGGTTGACTAAGACACTATGTAGGTAGATGGATAAGGTAAAGTGTGCATAAGATTAAAATGTGTACACAAAGTTCATATATGTCAAAGTGTGCCAAATTTGATGTTTCCAAAGTGTCTAATACCAAATTAAGGTGTCTAAAAATGCCCCCATTTCAGTCTAATATTAAAAATGTTGGATTAAAAGGATAAATTATTAAATTTAGTACATATGATTAACCACACTTGGTTTTGAAAATTATGCCATTAAAATTCCATTTTATCGATGAAAAACCCTATAAGGAAACACACATAGATCAATGTCCATTTATTATAGAAAAAGTAAAATAATTTAGATCATTGAATTTTAAAAATTGAAAAGTCAAGGAACAAATACACCGAGGATACACAAACCAAGATGCCACTTTTTAAAATTGTTTTTAGAATGTCATTGGGGTAATTATACCCCTAATAGATGCATTCAGTTGAGGAGTGTTAATTTCTTAACCACCATTGGAAAAGGGAAAGTGTTAAAAGTTAAGTGCCACATAAACCTCAACTGTACTACTCTTAATATCATAATAATAATTTTTTTTGGAAGCCAAAAACAAGTTTTTATGTCAAAATATAACTTAAAAATAGGTTCATATATCAAAATTTAACTCTAGATCAACCACTATAGAGTGATTTTAGATACAAAGTGATTATGTAGTACCATTGTTCTCCATCAATTCACAATACAAAAAATAGAAAAGTGTTTTCATGAAAAAAAATCATGTCCTAAATATGATCCATTTTTACACCAAAGTGATATAGAATACCATAATCTATTTTTCATTATGTCATATAACTCATGTCAACTGCTTAATATGATAAATCTACGTAATTTGACCCATATAATCTATTTTTGAATGTCATATAATGTTCTAACCATTCCTCATAATCATGTATATTTCCCCACATATGCCTGGAATATACCTCAATATAGTCATCTAAATCATATTATCTAACCCAAAGTGTCAACTATCTATTTATCCTAGCCTGAATCTCTAAGAAAATCCCACTATATGTCCATTATTTGAATCATTCATTCCAAAAGAAATATTTATGTGCACCATGCATTATATATAAAAATTTAATCATGTAAATTATATATATAAACATGATAATATATTTTTTATATAAATAATTGATCATTTAAGAACATATGAAACATGTAATCCAAGGAAATGGGAATAAAAGTGTCATGTCAATTAGATATATAATTTAGGTATGCAATAATAAGAAACATAAAATATGCATGATATAATCATAACATCACATATAGTATAATTATGCAATATATAAATCATGGTACTAATCTCAATAATTATCAGATGTCTAACCATGCACACACACAAGATAATGATCATGAATCACATAAACATCTAATACATGACTTGAGTCTAACCGGATATAGACACAACATGGAAATGATAGGGATTTGAGGATCCTCTATCATAATTAACACATGGTGTGACAATACATAATCAATGTACTCATAGAACACATAATATAACACACATCAATGATCACACAATGTAATAATAATAAACATCAATCACACATGGAGAAAATAATGTTAGTCTACATAATCAATTAATGTCATCTTATAATATAGAAAAGTATAATAACCATATATAATATAACTTTAAAATGTATAAGTAAGAGAAATTAATGTGTAACATTATACTATGATTGATGGACTAGTATATAAGGATATAACTTGGAAAGTGAAAATATTCTTCTAGTGTAGGCATTCCCCCAATGTAGAAAATTAGCCCATGGTTAAAAATATGTCCATTTATCATATTCAATTCACCATGTATATGATAAATAAAACTAATAAATCATGTTTAATATAAAAACATGTCTTGCATAGGTCCTAAATTGTTTTTATTTAAATTTTTTTTTTTAATTTTTAATTTTTTTTTTCTTTTAATTTTTTATTTTTTATAATTTTTTTATAATTTTAAAATTTTAAAACATGTATCTACCAACATATGATCCCATTAGTGATATTCTCACATTTATGTCCTAGATTGATTGATACAAATTTCACATGTTGTGGGTGAGTATCAATAAATGTATCATTGTCTAAATCATAAAAATGATCATGCACTATAAAATATCAATCATTGTCATAATAGACAACATGATATTGTATATCCTACATAGATGTATTATCCATAGTAACTTATGGACTAAATTATATGTGAAGAGAATGTGTTGGTGTTATTTATGAAACACACACACAAGATTTATGTAAAACTATCTTAGGATGTGGTATACTAGGTAATTCTATTGAACTCAAATTAGTACATCATGTCCTATCCTTAACAAACAACATAAATTTTAAATATATAGTTGGCCTATTTATTAGTGTGGAATAATCAATTGTATACTACTGTGACAATGATATTATGATTGTTGTGTTTTTCATTTTGAATATCTAATTCTAACACATTTATTCAATGGAATGTTTGGTTAGTGGTTGATTCTTATGAATTATTATATGTAAATTATAGTGTTACTTATATCATTTATCATGAGTTTTCTAGTTATTTTGATATAAATGGACTAACTACATTCTCCTTGTCTGAGGTGAATGTATGATAGATTTACCCTCATAGATTAGTACTGAGAAACAACATCATAGGGGAGAGGGTAGCATGTCATAATATTAAGGAGAAAATAGAGTCTTTCGAGAACACACACACACACACACACACACACACACACACACACACACACACACACACACACACACACACACACACACACACACACACACACACACACACACACACACACACACACACACACACACACAGAGAGAGAGAGAGAGAGAGAGAGAGAGAGAGAGAGAGAGAGAGAGAGAGAGAGAGAGAGAGAGAGAGAGAGAGAGAGAGAGAGAGAGAGAGAGAGAGAGAGAGAGAGAGAGAGAGAGAGAGAGAGTTTCCTAATTTTGACTACTTTGATTTCATTTAATTTATGTATTGGTATCATAGATGTGTTCATTTATTATGTATGATGTTATTTTTATCATGTATATAATAGATACTGTAAAATGTTGCATTGAATGTTTTATGTTTAACCATATTGGCTTGGGAATATAGGATTTCATGTACTTTAGGGTCTAGAGTTAAATAACTTGTCAATACTTGTGACCATATCATTTTATATAGCCTATACATGAAACCACAAAAGGAGAAGGGATTAGAGGCCTAGATATAACCCTGAGATATAACCATAAATCCTACATGATATATAAGACAATACAACTCTAAAATAGCAGAAAAAGGCACTAAAATGACTTAAAAATAACTAATCTTTTTTATTACCATAAACCTCCTCCTATTTTTTGGTCATTTTCTTTATATCTTTGTCAAGGTTTAATAGTTGATTAAGGACTTTCCCTTTCTCCTTATTACACCCATTAAAATTTTACTTCTTACTGGTTGATGACTCTGTTTATTAAGTCACCTAGTAATACTTTAAGAGATTAAATACCTACTATATTATTCTTCATTTTATCTTTACTTACCCATACTATAAGTTTTGTGTTCTCTTTCTAATTTTTATTCTCTTATTCTAGGGTATCCACCTTGTATTTGCACATTTTCAATTGAGATTTTATAGCTAATAAATCATCCTTGATTTTGAAAATATTTACTTCATGTTGTAGAGTTTTTACTTAATCTCTAAGGGTTGAGTGGTCTCTAAATAGCCACCTTATGAAAAACATTTGAAGGTCAAGCCCTTCACTCAATTTATCGTACTTATTTTGATTTCTAAGAAAATACCCAAGATGATCAAATTCAACATTCAAATTTTTTGAAGCAATCACTTCTATTGGGGGATCCATTTTCCTTTTTTTATTTATTTTTTCAAAAAGAAATTCCTCCCCATATTTATTATCTTCGGAGGAGAAGATGGAAGGTTTCCTTTTAAGGAGGTGAATACCCTCCACTATTCCCTCAATCTCATCCTCTATAATTTTCATGAGATTATCAAGAGTGGTAACTTTGTAGATGAAGGAATCTTATTCACCTAAGGTTTGGAGTTGATCCTTAACCTATAGTTTATCTGCTTACCCCCTTGGGAGTGTTGAACCTAACTTGAATGGATTCCCTTTTTTTAAGAATTTGAACCTCCTCTTCTTCCTTTGAAATAGGGTTAACACTTTTACCCTATAGCTTCCTCTCCTTCTTACTAGGCTTAGGTCTTCCTCCCCCAAAAAAATAGTCCAGACACATGTTAATACCTTTGAAATATTTATGGACCAGGAAAATCATCGCTTGCTGAAGAGGTTGTGAATTTTACCCCTTTTAACTTTGAAAGCATAACTTTAAAGAGAGTGAAAAAAGTATAAGGGAATATTAATGGGAATATCATGTCTGAAATAATTTATAAATCTAAAATGAGACATATAAACTACTTTATGTTTTCCCTCCAAAGTGATGTAAAGCATGATTTGCTTAGCCACCTCTCTATATGGTTGTGATAGGCTTTCCTGATTAAACCCGTTATGTAGGGGAGTGACATTCTCTCAATATTGTAGGAATTTCTTCCAATATTGAATATTTTTTTGACTTCCATATTTAACCTTGTGATTAGAGTAATTAGATACTTTGTAATTTCAATTTCTACCCCATTTATTTCAATGATCCATCTATTCTATCCTTTAACGAACATCTATGACACATGTTCATTGCATCCTTCAATGCACTACATAAAGTTAGCCATACCTCCTTATTGTAGGATAATCCAAATTTCTTAATTTTCCTGAATGTTGTCTAGAATGATAGGTTATGTCCTACATAGTTTCCTTCCCATATTTTTTTTGTTCTTGGGGATAAACAACTTTCTTGTAATGAAGTCAAAATAAGGAGCCTTATCAATGCCTTTATTATTTCCCTCTCTCTTGGAGTTCTCATAGATTTGATATGTGTTATCATCTTAAAGAGACAAAATGGGTTTCAAGCTTATGATAACCATCATTTGAGATGAGCTCCACCATATCATGATTACCTTATAAAGGATCATGATATAGTTTCTAAAGCTAGTGCTTTCCTTCTTGAGATGCATCATGAATAAAAACATTGTATTGCAAAGTAATCTTTTGCATCCATTTTTAGATGGATTAATATATGCAAGTCCTCCTTGTTAGTCCATTTATTTAACCTTGGAGAATTCACCTCTTAATATCTTCCCTATACGAATGTTGAAAGATAATTTAATGAAAGGTTTCAAATAAGAATAAATCTTCCTTCATGATTTCTTTGATGCTCTAACCTATTAAAGTTTTCCTAGATAGGATGTTGATGATAATTAAATAATCACCTTTAACTAAAATCTTATTAATCCCTAGTTGTTTCAATAACCTTAATCCTCATAGGGTAGATAGAGCTTATGCCCAATGGTTAGTTTGAAATCCCATCCCACCTATATATGTAACTATGAAATTGCCTCTCTCAACCCTCAAGATTCCTCCTCCCCCTAAAGCCCCATCGAAATTGAGTTTCACCCAACTAGAAGTTGGGGATATCCATTTAGTTTTTTTTATAGCCTATTCCTTTGGATCATTACCCATTCCATTATGTACCTTAATCTACTAGTTAATATCTATATTGGACTCCTTCTCCAACATCCTACTAGGTTTGAAAGGTGGCTTAATAAATAAAAATCCTTGATTCTTTCAAGAATAAAATCCCCTACCTTTTCACTTGGAAGTTTATTATCTCTAAACACCCTATTATTCCTTTCCTTCCAAATAACCTAGATGATATGGGGTAAAGATAGATTCCAATGGAAATGATTTGATCATTGATAAAAGGAGAGAAGTTCCATGGCCACTAGAGATCTAAAACTAAAAGTAGATGTACCCATCTGATTTGGAATTTGTCTAATATCTTCTTCCATATTTTATGAGAAAAATGGTAAAGAATGAAAATATAATTGTCGATTTTGTTGTCCTACTCACATAGTGAGCATTTTTTCATAATGGGCATGCCTCTTTTTATCAAATTATCATGGTTAAATTTTTTTATACACTAATAGCCACAAAAACATATTGATATATGTGTTAAGGGTTTTGCTCCAAAGTTTTTACCAAGGAACCACCTCTCTAGGAATAGAGGATATTAGTATGTATCTAGACTTCACACTATAAATTCCATTAAAGAATTTAGTCCAAATAAAATCACCTTCTTGCACTATATTGGAAACATGAAAACTTTGAAGCATGTTATTTAGGCTGTTGAGAATAACCAAATGATCCCTTTATAGAGAAATGTGGGAAATTAGTTTCCAATGTCTTCATTCCTCAAAAGTATAGGTGTAATATCAAACTATAGGACCTTGAGTAGATGGATGATATGAGAAATTTAATTCCATGGTTAAATATATATAAGAGGTTTATCTAATAGCCAAGTGTCATCCCATAATATTACTCTCTCCATTTCCTATCTTCCACTTAAAACCATTTAGGATGTTTTATTCTAAGGTAATGAGAAAATTCCAAAAGTTAGAGCCTCTCACAAATTTATCTTATTCCAAGAAACATAAGGCTTCTCTATAATTCAAATATTTTGCCTAAATTTTTTTGCTCTAATAGGTGGGAGATGTGATGACTCTCCAAGCCATTTTAGTAATCAAGACCTTATTCATCCATTTGAGTTTTTTTAATCCTAAACCTCCATTACTTTTTGAGATGCATAATCTTTCCCATGCCACTAGGGGGAGCCTAATTTTCTCTTATGTTCCACTCCATATAAATCTCTTTTAAATTTTTTCTAGAATTTTTGCTATCAATTTAGGAGTTTTAAACAAATAAATCAAATATATTAGGAGACTTTTCAAAGTACTCTTAATGAACTACAACTTACCTGCTTGGGATATAATGGTTCCTTTCCATCCTACTAACTTCTTTTAGAATCTCCACAATAAAGGATTCCATGCCAAATGAAGTATATTGTTATAATGAAGAGGCATTCCCAAATAGTTGATTGGAAACTACTTTATTTGACATCCCAAAATGGATGCAATCTTGTTCTTTCTTACTACAAGAATATTAAAAAAATATAGAGATATTTTTTTGAAGTTTATTTTCTGATTGGAAGTGATTTCATAAGTCTAAAAGACTCTTTTAATTCCTATTACCTCTCATACTAAATATTCAACCATGATTATCATGTCATATACAAATTGTTGAAATAAATAGGGATCCATATTCCTAGTTTGGTTGAAATTCTTTCAAAACTTCATTAGATAGAATAGCTATCAATAATCTACTAGGGGTCTCATCCATAATTATGAATAGAAAAGGGGATAAAGGATCACCTTGCCTGATACCTCTTTTGCTATTAAAGTACCCTATAGGAACCCCATTAATAAGGATTGAAAACATAATAGAAGAGATGCAGTTATTAATGAGTTGTCTAAAATCTTCTTGAAAAATGATTGCCTTAAGACTCTATCCAAGAACCTCCAGTCTACC
Organism: Torreya grandis; assembly: GCA_037957365.1. Taxonomy (NCBI): domain Eukaryota; kingdom Viridiplantae; phylum Streptophyta; class Pinopsida; order Cupressales; family Taxaceae; genus Torreya; species Torreya grandis. Next base: position 1,061,409 of record JARHVA010005349.1, read on the forward strand.
TTGTCAAAAGTTGTAATCATGTCAAGCTTAAGGACCATCCCTACTTGATTAATTTTTCCCATGGAATGTAAGGTATCATGAACCACTATTATGTCATCTTGAATTTATATTCCATGAACAAAGCCTCCTTGATGAATATAAATGATTCTCTCCATGAAAGGTTGCAATCTTAGGGAAATAATTTTAGTAAATATTTTATAAATAAAATTACAAAGGTTGATGAGGTAAAAAATTTATATGTTTGAAGCTCCTTATTAGAGAAATGAATGTATTATTGAACTATTTTAGTTAGATCATATTTGATAGTATCCCAATATCTAAAATAAATCTATGGGATACAAATTAGGGCCTAAGGCTTTATTCTTATTCAATAAAAAGACAACTAAGTTAAATTCATCATTTGTAGCAGAGGAAATTAAAATACTTTTATCCTCTCTACAAAACAACTCTAGGATAACATATAAGGTCACCTATTCTTCTCTTACATGAGTTTTGGGAGTTTCTTTAAATATATGTTTAAATAAATTGACACACTCTTCCTTGATTTTTTCCTCTCTTGAAGATAATTCTCCATTATTAAAACTGGGTTAATTAATGAAGTTATGTGATCTATGCTTCAAAGTGGTGATATGGAATAATTTGATATTCCTATCACCCTCTTTTAACCATATGAATTTTGATTTCTACCTCAATAAGATTTCTTTTTAGGTGTCTAGAGAATGTTAGAGTATGTATTTCATGTGTATTTCTCATGTTTGCTAGTGTCTTAGCTAAATTTTTTGTCTTGTAGTGAGTTTTTTATATGTGAGGCTTTATCCCACATAGGCAAATTTTTATACTTTAGTATTTTATCTTACCTATATATACAAGTTCCTTTGTTTTTACTAGCATGATTTGATATGCTTCATTTTGGAATATATATGATTTGTCTTGTTTTTGCATTTCATATCTATAAATTCCTTTATGATGTTTAATTTTCAAAACTTTAAATTTATGTTTGGAATTCCTTTACCATTCCTAACATGGTATGAGAGCCCTGAAGAAGTTGAAACCATCCACTAGATTGTAATTTAGATAATTTATTCCACTTCCCTCTTATCGTTGCTTCTTCCCTTATTGTAGAGAGGAAGAAAAGAAGAGAGGTGTACAAGAAGATCTTGGTGCCCTTTGGTGCCTCTTTTCATAATTTTCAAATATTTTGAAGCTTTTAATTTTGAATCTCTTATTTTGATTGTGGAAGATATGCTTTCTTCACTTGAAATTGGTAAACTTTTTGAAGATTTTGTTGTTTTTTTAAGCTTTTTGTTGCTTCTAAGGTAGTGAAAATGCCATATTCTCTTTGTTTGTTTCAGATATAAGCTAATTTTTTTTTTCCTAAAATATGAAAGCTTGTTTATGTTCAAGAGAATAAATATGTTGAGATATTATTTTTGGAAGCCATTTCCAGATCTGTTATTAGAAAGGTGTTAGAGTGAAGAGTTATGTTTTTCAAAATTGGCACTTTTATTTGTTGGAGTGAAGTGTCATTATTATATCAAATCTTGGTGTCACCTTTACAACATAGCTTGGCACCTTTCAAATGTGATCTATATTTTTTGCTTAAGATATGCACATGTTAGATGAATCTCACCTTGGCACATTGTATCTATGGGACAAACTCAGATTTGAATGCTAAAACTGAGATGAAGATTGGCATTGGTAAAGGAGGATAACTTGGAATCACATCTAAGAAATTTACACATAGAAATCATGGATTTATTATTTAAAGTTGGAATAATCTATTTTATATTTTGTTGGAATGTTAAGATAAAGGTGTTGAACTAGACCTACAGTAGATCTACTCAACTTGGTAATTTTCATTTGTCTTCTCAGCTTGGTGCTTTACATTTGATGTAATTTTTTTTACAAATCAGCCTTTCTTTTATAATTTGGAATTCTTTTTCTTGTGTTGGATATAGATAGAATTTTTTATCTAAGGAGAGAGAGAATAGGCATCCTTATTAAGCTATTAAAGGAGCTGGAAGAGATAAGTATCATTTTTCTGCTAAAGTTTTTTTACCAAATCTTCCTACTATGTTGTCTTGGTTGTTATGTTGGAATATATGTAGAAGCATTATGTTGGTAATTTTATCAATTTTTTTTGTGTTGGCATTATCTATTATGGTGTTTAAAGTTGTTGCATGTAAATTTTCTGTTAAGAGAAGGTGTTGGTGAAGTAAACGAGATATTTTTTCAGATCTAGCTAGTGTTGCAAAGAGAATTAGAGGTGGTGTCCTATATATTGACTCACATAATATTACTTGGAATCCAAAAGGTAAAAAATAATATTAAAACCATCTTTCTCCTCTTAATGAAACATCTCAATTCATTTTTTTGCTTTTACAAGGCTGAATTTTTACCTCAAGTGGAAGCACTATTTGCTTGTGCAAGTATAGTGTTAATTGGGAAGATATTTTTTCACTTTCATTAGATTTTCTAAGTCTATGGAAAAATTACAGTTCCAACAACTGGTTGGATGACTATGTTATTTTTCATTTTGGTTGCTAAAATCTATTTGTAGTGTTTTTTAAATTATTTTGACCCATTTTATGGGAAATTGTAACACTTGTAACTTTTGAATCATAACTCAGATTTGAGTTCTATTTTTTTTCAAAAGTTCATTTTTTTAATTATCTATCTATTGGTGTCATTAAATTTGTAAAAACATGCCTTTTTTTATAAAGTTATAAAATTGGAGGGGGTCCTATAATATAATCTTTTAGGGGTTGTCTCAGTACTAATTTTGTGTACCCTTTACATTCTTTCTACTCTTGGTGATTAGTTAGCATAGATTCTACTTCTGGTGTTGACTATTTTGATCCTTTAAATACACATATATACCTTGAATGGAAACAATCATAAAGTACAAAATATTATGGTCCCTAATGAACTAAACACAACCATAATTCACATGGGAGTTTGAAACATTTTAGCATCAGTGTGAGTTTAAAGAATTTATGGGCTTGATTAGGGCATATGTGAGAGATAGTCTCTATTGTCATTTTGATAGGCATGATTCTCCATTTAAAATGTCGACTAAGTTAAACAGGTTATTTGAAAAAGTAGATCACTTGAGAGTGACACAGCTTGAAGTGGAGCTTACTTCAATAAATCTAGATGACTTTGTTTTCATTGTAGATTACCTCACAAAGTTTAATAATTTATTGATACATTTTAAGGGGAGTGGATATGATAAAAAGGATGAAGAGTGTGTGTACTTGATCTTGTCTAAGTTGAGTGGCCTATTCCAAATCTTTGATTCTACCTTTTTTCTAGTATGAATGCATTAGGTCTCACATTCAAAATGCTAAATTTAGAGATATTTTGTGAGATACTCAGTAGGGAGGAATCTAAATTATCTCACTTGAGTATTCCATCTCTCAAAAATTATTAGTGGACTCATATCCTAAATCTAAGGAAAAATTTAAGGGTAAGAATAAAAACACTCCTCCTCCACCTCAAAATGCACCTAAGCGCAATACTACTTCATCTATACCCAAACCATCTTCTAAATCCAAAAATAAGTTTAACCTATCTTTCTCCTCTTGTTGGGGGATTGGTCATTAAGAGTCTAGGTGTTTCAAGATAATGCAATCACTATATGATGTCATTAGGAAACACAATATTTGTATCTCGACTCCTCCGTCTCATGAGCATGTGAAAGCACTTACTATTGTTAGGAGATCACAGTTACCTATTTCAGATATTTAAGTTCTCCTTTGTATCTCCTAATTTGAGTTCTACTTCTAACATTGAGGCTGGAAATTCTTCCTTCATTTCTATTAAGGGGAAGGGTAATATACAGCTAGATAGTGGTCAATGATGCATTATATGTTTTAGACATCACCACCAATCTACTTTTAGTGTATTAAATTTCCATTCTAATTAGGGCAAGATAATGACTTTCATACCATAGGGTGCTAAAATTTGAGCTTTATTAGAGCCACATGTACTTATTACATAGGGTGTTATAGATCATAGTTCTTGAAATTACTATTTTGAGGATTTTGATGATACTCCTCCTTTAGGGACATGTTTAGTTTCTCTTGTAGATTTTGTGAGTCCACTTTGGCATGAGAGATTTAGACACCTCAACTAAAAATATTTGAAGAAGTTGAAAACTCATAGTATGGTAGAGGATCTTCCTATATTTCTATGTCTTGATGGAGTCTACCCCAGTTGTGCATTAGGGAAACAACATCACGATCCATTTCCTAAAGGCATGTCTATGAGAGATTGTTCACCACTTGAGTTTGTACATAATGATTTTATGGTCTTTCCTACTCCTTTAAATGGAGATAAGTATCCACTCACCTTCATTGATAATTTCTCAAGTCATACTTGGTTTTATTCCTCGAGAAAAAAATTGATGTCTTTATTCACTTCAAAGTATTTAAGGCTTTTATCGATAAATAGTCATTGATTTGCATCAAGAAGATTCATATAGATAATGAGGAGGAGTACTTCATTTGAGATTTCACTAATTTTTTAGCAGCCCATGGTATTATTCACTACCATTCTATTGCACATACTCCATAACAAAATGGCTTAGCAGAGAGGAAGAACCGAACTCTAAAGGAAATAGATAATTACATGATGCATTCATGGTATTTACCTCCTATCTATTAAGGAGAGGTGGTTAATTGTAAAAACTACATTAAAACCCATAAAGCATATTGAGCACTTGAGAATATGACTCTAGAAGAGGTTTGGTTTGGATCCAATCCTGACGTCTCATTTTTTCAAGTCTTTAGGAGCCTTACTTGGGTGTTTATACCAAAGAAGAAAAGAAAATCATTAGATAAAAAGAGAAAACCTTTGATATTTGTAAGGTATTATGAGGATATGAGATATTATCATATTTTAGATCCTGATACTCATTTTGTTCATTTTCAAACACATGTATAGTTTGATAAGAATTTCACATCTCATGACTCTTCATCTTCTTCCATGATTACTTCTTTTGATGATTCACCTCCTTTCGAGGATTCATTATTTGAAGAGATAGTTTAGGAGATTCTTGAGGAGGTCATATAGGATGAGGATCTTGTTCACACTAATGTTACCACCATTCCTAGGTGGGAATGTACTATAGTTCTTGAGGCAACACCATTCATATAGGATATTCCACCTACTTGACATCATCATGCACATTCTATAGGTACTAGACTTTTATGTCAGGTATTCTCTAGGGATCCACAATCTTGTTCATAGGCTCATGGGATATAGGAATGGGATGATGTGATGATAAATAAGTATTCTTCATTGATGAATAATCACACTTGGGATTTGGTCACTCGTATTAAGGGGAGAAAGTTAGTTATCTACAAATGGATTTACTAGACCAAATATGTAGTTGATGGGTCCATTGATAATTATAAGGCACATCATGTTTCAAAGGAATTATTGTAAGTCAAAGCTCTTCACTACTTTGAGATTTTTGTGTCTATTTCCAAGATGGATTAATTTTACCTTGTACTTTCTCTTATTGCTTTATAGGGTTGGCTAGTATATTAGATGGATGTTAAGAGTGATTTATTTCATGGATACTTGCACGAGGAAATATATATGGAGTAGCATGTTGGGTTTGTTCATGATTCTTCTCTTGTTTGTTAACTTAGGAGGTCTATTTATGATCTCAAAAAGGCCCCTCAATCTTGGTATGAGAAGATGGATTCATTTCTTCTCTCCACTAGCTTTGTTCACTATCACTCTAATCCCATAATGTATATTCAACTTATTGGGGAGGATATTGTTATTCTAGTCTTGTATGTTGACAATGTACTTTTCATAGGCAACTCCTCATCTTAGATTTAGACTATCATCAGGTACTTTAAGCATAATTTGACATGATATATCTTACCATTTTGCATATATTCCTTGATCTACATATTTCATAGTTAGATACATCGATCTACTTAAGTTAGCAAAAGTACACACTTGATCTACTTTAGCATTTTGTCATGGTTGATTTCAAGCCAAATCCTCTTTTTTAGTCTGTAATGAATCTCACTATCTCTTGTACTACTCCAATTATGATCCTACATTGTATAGGTAGATGGTTAGGAGTATTATGTATTTGACCCATAGTACCCTGACATTTCATTTGTAGTTAGGCTTGTATCTAGGTTTACACATGACCCTCACGATAGTCACTAACAAGCTACCAAGAAGATATTGCTATATTTGTGAGGCACTACTCATTTTAGATTATGATACACCAAGGGTTCTAATCATTTGGTTGGATACAGTTATTCAAATTGGGTAGGTTATCTTATTGATAGGCATTCCACTTTTGGATACATACTTTGTCTTAGTTCTTCACCTATCACTTAGTTATGCAAGAAGTAATAGGCTATTGTACTTTCATCTATAGAGGCTAAGTATAGGGCAATAGTTACAATGAGTTAGTAGGTTCTTTGGCTTTGTTAGTTATTGATAGATTTTGACTTCACATAGGATTCACCCACCATAATTTGGTGTGATAACCAGAGTGCAATTCATATATATCTAAACCTAGTTAGAATCAGTAGACCAAGCACATTGAGGTGCATATGCACTTCATTCATTGACACATTCAAGATGATTTTCTTACCTTGGAGTGCATTCTAACATAGTAGCAAGTTGCATACATCTTCACAAAGCCTTTTACATCACCTCATTTCCTTGAGTTGCATGGCATACTTGGGGTTTCAAAAGTTGTCCTTAGTGGGTGTTCATAAGGACATCTTCATTTCATGGATACATATTTTACATAAGTACCTTATTAGGCCTAGTTGTTGGGACTCATATTATGGATATACAACTATTTCTATTTTGTCTTTTGTTAGCCCCTAGCTTTACTTGAGGGGTGGTGTTAGAGTATGTATTTCATGTGTATTTCTCACATTGTCTAGTGTCTTAGCTATATTTTTCATCTTGTAGTGATTTTTTTTTATGTGAAGATTTATCCCACATAGGTCAGTTTAGCTAGTTTAGTATTTCACCTTGTCTATATATGCAAGTTCTTTCATATGTACTATCATGTTTTGATATGCTTCATTTCTGAATATATATGATCTACCTTATTTTTTCATTTCATATTTGTAGATTCCTTTGAGATTTTTGTTACCAAAACTTTATATTTAAGGTTGGAATGCCTTTACCATTCCTAATAGAGAATGATATTGACAATGAAATTATTTATCCTTCAAGTTGTTCTACTCATCCAAGTCATTCACAACTATGTTCACCTCAAGATTAGAAAGTTCTTCCCTTAAACCATTTTTTCGGTAAAAATGTTTCCAAAAAGATCTTTATTCTAGACTTTGATATTTCTTTTTACATTTTTCATTTTTTTACTTATTCTAAAAGTGGTTGATCTATATACCTCCACTTCTTAGCTTTCGATAATTTTTCATGTATTTTTAGATGATTGAACCACAAATGCTCCATTTTAAAAAGAGCATGTTATTTCTTAGTCATTATTCTATAACCAGCTCCATTTAGATTAGTTTGTTGCTTTGTTCAAGGAAATATGGTTACCAAAATTTTATTTAGACTAGAAGCTAATAGATTTTTAGAAATTTAAGCAAGGAGAGATATCAATAATTGAGTATTATGAGCTGTTCATAAAACTTCTCAAATATGTTCCCTAATATCATAAGGATGAGTGTTTATGGATTTTAAATATCATCATAGGTCTAAGGCTAAAAATTTGATGTTACATAGATGTGTATGGACCTAGTTCCATGGATCAAGTTTTTGAAAAAGATTTCAAATAGGAGAAAAATATCAAATCTATTACAGAGGTAAGAGATAAGTATCAGAAAAAGTTTAAATTTTTATAAACTTCATTCAAAAAAAAGAACTGGAAGCATAGTGGGGATTTCAAAAATAGTTTCAATAGCATAAATCCTAGGAATAATAATGCTTCTAGTATAAGGAAACCAAGAAATGGATTTAAGGATGGGAATAAGGGAGGTAATTCATCTAAAAGAAATGGATTTCCTAGGGCATGTTTTACTTACAGAGGACATCATTATGCAATTTATTTTCTTTAGTGGAAAACTTGGAAAAAAATTAATAATCCATCCTAATCATAGTCTCAGTAAGGGATGTTCTAATTAAAAATTCATGGAATATTTGACAATTGATAAAGTTGAATTTCATATTTCACCCATAAAGGTTTTTGGTACTTTTTTGGGGAATTTTATTTCCATTTTGATACTAGAGCTACTAAATGTTTCATTTATCCTCAATTAATAAATAAAATCTATAAGAAGGCTAGTCGTATGGTAAATTCATGGACTATAAAATATAAGAACCAATCTAGGGTCAAGGTTATCAAGTGCCTAGTAGAAGCATAAGTGGAATTACCCAGTTTTATAATTGTAGTAGACTCGTATGTAGCTCCACTAGGATCATATGACGTGATATTATGATTAAATTTCATTTGGAAGCACATGGCAAAGGTATATTACTTTGCTAAGAAAGTGGAGTGCATAGATGATATGGGAAATCAAACTCAATTTTAGGGTCAAATAAAGGAACTAAAATTAATAAAAATCTCAACTATTAAAGTAAAGAAGGCTCAATAAAAGGGCTATGATATTTTTTTGGTCAAAATATATGAGATGGGAGAACCTAAGGAACCTATCATAAAAGATTATCCATTTTTGTATGAATTTCAAGATGTATTTATAGAGGCATTTCATAGATTACCTCCCAAAATGGAATTTCACTTCACAATCAACATCATTCTAGGGTTTAAACCTCAATGCAAGGCACCCTATGAAATGATAATAAATGAACTTGTTGAGTTGAAATCCCAATTGTGAGAAATGTTTTCCAAAGGATTGATCTGGCTTAGTGTATCACTTTGGGGATTACTTAGGGTGTTTTTTAATAAATATGATGGGAATCTTCATTTGTGCATTAACTATAGGGTTTTGAATAAGGAAACCATTAAGAATATGTATCATTTACCCTATATTTATGATATTTTCAATTAAATTCATGGGGAAATAATATTCTCTAAGATTGATCTTAGAGCATGATATCATTAGTTAAGGATCAAGGAGGAATATATTCTTAAACAACTTTCAGGATAAGGTATAGACATTATGAGTTTATAGCTCTATCTTTTGGGCTAACAAATGCACCTGTAGCCTTAATGAATCTCATGAATAGTGTATTTAAGGATTACCTATATTAATTTATGTTTTTATTCATAGATTATATTTTAATATAAACTAATAACAAAGAACACTTGTGACACTATTAACTAGTGTTGTAACATCTGTCAAAGCATAAGCTTTTCAAAAAACTATAAAAATGTGTTTTATTTCGAAAAAGTTCTAGTATTTAGGGCACATCATATTAGATGAGGGGATGGTTATAAATATGACAAATATAAAATCCATCATGGAATGGATAGCACCTAAAAATTTACATGAGTCGCATAGCTTCGTGGGCCTAATAGGTTATTACATGAAATTTGTACCCAACTTCTAAAAAATAGCTAACCCCATAACCTCCATGTAATAAAAATAAACTTGATTCTTATGGAATGAAAAGTATGAGGAAGCCTTCCAAATACTAAAAAGAGTCTTACATCAAGACCAATTCTATGTCTGCTAGATCAAAATGGCCATTTTGTTGTGGTAATAAATGCTTCAAGGGATGGTCTCAAAGGAGTATTGGTGCAAGATGACTTAGTAGTAGCTTATGAATCACACAAAATGAAATAATATGAAGAAAAATATGTCCCACATGATTTATAATTATCTATCATAGTGAATTCATTCTAACTTTGGAGGTATTACTTTTTGAGAAAGCCTTTTTATTTCAAGATTAATAATTTGGGACTCAATTATATCTTCATACAACCAAATTTAAATGCTCAAAAAGGTGATGGTTTAAGTTTTTGTTAGACTATGAGTTTCATATAAGATAAATAAAAGATAAAGAGAACTAGGTGAAATATTTTATAATCCATAAGAGGTATATGTTATCTATGGCTAAAATCAGAATCACCTTTCAAGATCAAGTTCTAAAATTCTCTCCAGGATATGAATTCTACAAGTAGGTTAACAAAGATTTGTTGTAAAACCCACAAGATCACTTGTATGAAATATTATTTTTTGATATTAATGGGATCCTAATGTTCAAATTAAGAATGTATGTTCTTGATGAAGATAAGTTGAGATTTTTAGTGATCAAGGAGTTACATAATACTCCATATTCAAGTCATCAAACTAATGGTACAATTACGGATGTTATATTTTTGGGAAGGATCCAATAATGATGTAAAAAAAATTATATCAATATTTTTAGAATGATAATAGGTAAAATCATAACATGTTCATCTTACATTATTATTATACCCTCATAACATTCTATAATTGAAGTGGCAAGTCATTAGTGTGGACTGTGTCCAAGGAATTCCCATGTATAGAAATATGCATGATATGATTTTGGTGGTAGTTGAAAAACTAACCAAAGTAACACATTTTATATTAGTAAATTTGATAGATGATGTACTAGTTTAAGTACAAAAGGTTTGTGTAGGAAATTTTTAGATTACATGTAATTCTAGAGAAAATCATTTATGATAGAGATACTCGTATGACTTCTAGATTTTGGCAAACTCTTAATGTATCCTTGGGAACATAATTTAACTTTAATACAACCTATCATCCTAAAATTGATGGAAAAAATAGAATTTTGAAGAAATATTGAGGATGTATTGCATGGACCAACAATATAAGTGGGAAGAGTATCCTCTATTATTTGAGTTTGCATACAGCAATTCTTTTTATTCAGCTCTAGAAATGGCACCATTTAAGTCCGTATATGGAAGAAAATGTATAACTCATATCAACTGGGACATATTAGAGGACAAAGTAGTTTTTGGTCCTAAAAGGCTTGTTGAAATGGAAGAGTAGGTAAATACAATGATTATAAAAGGGTTGGCTGAAGCCAATGATAGGTAAAAACATTATATTGATTTAAAAAGGATAACAAAGTAGTTCTTTGTTGGAGATAATTTTTTATGAGTTAAACCACAAAATATCTCAATAAAATTTGGTAAATCAGCCAAGTTAGCACCCAAATATGTATTTACTTTTGATTTTATATAAGTGATTAATCTATTTACATACAAACTTGCTCAAATTCATAACATTTTTCATGTGCCTTATTTAAATAAATTTTTGGTTGATCCTTCACTTGTGTTTCATTGGAATTATTTATAAGTACTAGATCTAAGAGTAGTAACAATATATCCCCTCAAAAATACCTGTGACATGAAAGCTTAACTTACACAATAGAGAAGTGACCCAGTAAAAGGTTCATTGGGACCAATATTATGAAGATAGTGCCACTTGGGAGGATTATGAAGAGTTTCATAATATTTTTCCTCATTTATTTGATTGATAATTTATGTCAAACTTTCAACATTTTTGGATATGTTTTATTTTTAATAACGTCATCAAGATGATGACTTAATTAAGAGAGGTTGGGTGATGTTACATCTCTTGTTCAAGTGGATGTTCATATGGAATTCTAAAAACTATGAGAGAAAGCCTCTGAACTATAGAAGATATTGTGTGTGTAAAGTTGACACTATTTATAGATAATAAATGTCCATAATATGGTGGAGGCATATGTGTGTTATATTTCATTTGAATGTTTAGAGTTTTCTTAGAATGATCATATAATGGATTGTTAAATATATTTTTCTTTTTATGGTCACTAGTTATGATCCTAAATCCTTTAGATGGTCATCAAATATAATATGTTTATTATTAATAAGGCCTTATATCTGATGTTTCAAGTTATAAAATCTATTTGTATAATGTTTTTTGCCTTAGTGATAGTCACAATACACTTTAGTATCATATCCTTTTGGTAGAGGTTGACTCATATAAACTACTATGGGTGGAGGGATATATATGAGATGACACTCCACAATCTTCTTAAGTAATGAATTTGGAGACTTGGGAAATCATGTAAATTATATCTTAGGTGCATTGATAAGATGATATGATTAGGTTTTGATGACATTGTTTTAACTGTGGTGGTTATTTCCTTATTAAACTTTGTATCCATGCTTAAATAAATAGACACTTGAATGCAGTGATCAATGGTGTGTTGAGGTGGTAAATCCTTCTATTCACATGAAATATTTTGTTCTATCCACTTGATATGTTTGATCACGAATGCCACATATGTCTGTTATATATTAATCAAGAATGTTGTCATGCATAGTGTTTCCAAGAGAATAACTTTGTATTTGGGAGACTTGTGTAATAAATATACAAGTGAAATCTTATGAATAGCCTCATTGGAGTGGTTTGAAATATGATATGTCATTTATAATTTTTTCATGTACTCCATTTGGATTCTTTTTGAATATTGGCTTACATGTATAAAGGCAAATATTGATTAATAATATCCTTTGAGGGTAAACTTTTGCAGTCAAAAGTGCTGAGATTTGAATTGTTTTGGAGATTTTGCATAATATCTAAAAAATAAGTTGGTTTTATATAATTGGTACCTATGTTTCACATATGTATTCATATAAGGTATCTTTATAGATATTTGATCGCTTAATAAAATCAATAAATGAGATATTAGTATATGTATTGGTAAGCTCAATGGAGAAAGGTTGGGAGTATGCACATTGGCATCCGTTGAAACTAGATAAGGGTTTTGTATTATAAAATGAAAAATTTTAAATAAAACTTAGATTGTTATCTTGTTTTAAATAATTCTCTTTATTTTAATCACTTTTTTGTCTCCCTTTGATTATGTCATCAATTGATTTAGCAATGTATAGAATATATAAGTAAATGATTACCATCATATATTGTACAAGGAAACAACTACAAGATGCATTCATATTAAACATGGTTAATTGCCTTTGCAATTAAATCCAATTTTCAAGATTTTAATAATTTATAAAATCATAAATTAGAAAAACTTTAAGTCAAGCTAGGGTTTTTCACATGAAAACTTAGAGGTTAGGTTCACCAAATGTTTAACCCTTTTTTATTTTTTCAAGGTATAAGGTTCAATGGGTAGAATATCCTAATCAAATGTATGAATAAAAATATTCTAGATAAGGCAAATTAAACTTATTCAAATAACACAATATACTAAATCTAGAAAATTAATAAATTTGAAAAGTATAATGATAATTAATGTTATGATAATTTTATTTTGACAATACATGTCAATTAATGGAATCAATAAATCCATAAATGCAAGTCTAACCATGCCTTCCCAATTATGGATAATCATTGCATAAACCTTATAAATAAATCTATTTGTAAGTAACTTGTTATTTATATCATCCTTTGAAAAGCTATAAAATTTTATTCCTTAGGCATAAAATATGACCCATTTATTTAGTCACAAAACACATTAGGTATATGGCATACCTCACTTAAATAAACCTAATGTTAAGAGATATAATTGAAAACTTGAAAGGTATGAAGCATTGAAAATAAATACGATTTTTTTATAAATATGCATCAATGTGTCCTCCAATGTGATTCATCATTTATTACTATTTTGGATAGTAAAGTTTAACATATTTAGAAGAAAAAAATAAGGAAACTTGAATTTAGGTCTTTTTATGTAGTTTGTACATCAAAATTATTGTAATTATAGTGTAACAAAAAGTCAATTCTATTAAACATTTATTTTATTTTTTGGTTTGAAAATAGCTATTTAAGATATCGGTCAAAGAGGGTTAATGGTTAAACACTCATATATTGGGTAAAATAAATTATTTCATAAGTAAAATCTAATCATTTTATATTATAAATAAATAATAATTTGTTCCTAACAAAAAATATTTGAAGCTAAAACAACTTTTTACATAATAGCCTCTTTACATAAAAAAAATTATCTTTATTTTAGATACAAATAAAAATAGAGAATATAAAAAATGAGATTCATAAAATTATGCTGCCACTTTTATCTCTTTTGCAACAAAAGCAACAACTTTAAATTCTTCAAAAAAAGAGGGGATTGTTACAAAAAAATCTAAGTTTAACAATATGACTCCTTAACAGTAGTACTTATAGACCAAATTATGTATCATAACCATGGGTTACCATAGGGTTAAACCCTTGGTTTAATCCCTTTCCAAAGTCTTTCTAACTAAGGTCACACATTTATTTTCAATTTTTGACGAAATCTCAATTTGATGTATCTTTATTTAGAAGCTATGAAATAAATTTTTTGAAGGCTTTCCTTAGAAACTAATAACCTTTCCATTTATACCCAAAGATATAAATAAAAAATATCTAGGGAACCTCCATACCTATCTTAGTTAATTGAAAATCATTATATAAATAATATTATGGTGAACCAATGAACTCTTTCTTCTTTTCTTCACCTTTAGTACCATTCTCTCTAATACTTTTAGAAAAGAGAATGAAATGTTTATTTTTTTATTATTATAGCTTAAATGAGATAGACAACTTAAAGTGATAATATAAGAGGTAAAATATTAATTCACGTGTGAAATATCTTTGAATTAAAAAATCTAATGCATCCCATTATTATGGAAATATATCTCTCCTTACCCCTTTACCAAAATCAACCACCAACTCCCCTAGCTACAATAAGGAATTATAATAAATTATTTCTTTATTTTTTCATGATATACCATTTTATCCACCCCTTAGTAAACTAATAATTATTATAATAATATTTTTAAAAATAAAAATTATAATTCATTTAACTATGACTATTCCTTCTTTTAGACTTTAAGTGAATTCTAGATTAAGAATTATATTGAAACCTTATAACTTCTCAAAAAAAATTATCCAACTAAAATTTAGTAAAAAATTAATGACCTAATATCCATTTTAAAATGATCATGAGTTTTTGGATTAATCCTAATTAATTTCTCTCATACTAACTTAGTTACCCCTATAAACATTTGAAAAAATCTTCTTCCCTTATTCCATAACCTTCCCCTACTCCTAAAACTTAAAAAAATGAAATAAAAAATTCTAGACATGTTTATTGCTCATTATGATTGATATCTTAGTTACCTATACATTCATCCATTTTTTGATTATATTTTCTATCCAATCCTTTTAATATTATCAAATTTTTCATATGTTCAAACTTGAACTTGAGCTTTCTTATCTAAACAAGTTTTTATCAATTCAAACCTTAGTAACTAGGAATTAACACATGTCACCACCTCCTTTCCAAACCCATTCTAAAATCATTTTTCTACATGATTAACTTATATGAAACAAAATTTACTTTAATCCTAAAGTGACCTATATGAAAGTAAAAAAATTAAAAACAATCCAACCAAGACCCCATAATAACATCACTCATAAATCAATATTTTTGTATGTTCAAATTTTAAAATCCTTTCAAACCCTATGATTGAAACATTTTGACCCTCAACATAAATTTTAAGAAAATAAAACACTTTTAAAGAATTCTAAAGTTTCAAACATATCCAACCAAATTGTTGAATATGTCTTATTCACACCTTCATCCATAGGTCAAAAACCTTTAATTTATCAAATCTCTTCAAAAGATGTTAGATATTATTATTGTTTTAGGTTCACTTTATTTATTCCAAGTCAATTTAGATGTGTCTAGGTTTTATTATTATGTGAATTTTTAATTCACATATTCTAGATTATATGAGGTGTCATACCTTTTTTTCCCCTTTTGAATAGAATCTTAGAGTTCTATGTCACATGTAATTCCTTTCACACCTATATCACACTTCACCCTCACTTCATGGGGATTAGTGATACTAGTCACATACTAAGAAGGTTATGTAAGGTCATGATGATAATTCTTTATAACTCATTCTTCTTTCTTCACTCTATTTAAAGAGCTCTTTCCTCATCTCTCTCACATTTAAATTTCATTTTTATCTATTCTCTTTTCCTCTATTAAGAATTTAATTATAAAATATTGGTTTGTAAGCCTTATTAATACATGTGAGGTTTTATTTCATTGATTCAGTTTCCCCACTTAATAATTTGTATCTCAAATTTTTAGTTTGGCTTACTTTGATTTAATATTTATCTTTTTTGCATTCATTCATTTATGTTTTCAACATTATTTTTTGTCAATCTTGGCATATAATCCTTCATGCTATCCGAGCAAAAAAATGTTGAACTTTGAGTGTTTGTAGGTATTTCAGTGGAGAAATGTGTTTTTTTTGACATTTTTTACAAGGATTTAAACCCTTTCAAGCATTTCCTTATGTATTTATTTATTTATATCACACTTTACATGTATATAATGCATTTTTATTATTTATTCACATGCTAAAATTTAATTTTAGGTTGTGAAAAAGGAGGATTTTGAGCTGATTCTAGTTTTTTCTAGCTAGTTACATCCTCCTATGCCATTTTTTCATCATTTGGAAAATTTAAATCATTAATTTAACTAATAACTAAATTATCTATAATTTTATTGGTTTCATTTTTCATTTTTTATATTTTTTAGTAGTGAAAAAAAATAGTTTCTTATGTCTTTCATTTAATGAGAAATTCATCCACATGTTGAGTAAAACCCGTCTAAGTAGAATTCTTATATATTTTGATTGATAATCCAAGTTTTTCTAAAAAATTTTTTTTTTGGGGGGGGGGGAGTTTGTTCATTTATAAATGAATAAAAAATTAAAACTTAGAAGAATATTTTGGATGAAACATAAAAATTGTAACTACTACATTTCAAAAAAAATGTGTTAAAAAGTAATTTCCAATAAATCTATTTGGTTGTATTTATGTTTTTATCTAGTATTTGTTTCCTTCATAATATAATATTAGTTGTTTTATTTTTAAGAAAATTTAAATTAAAAAAAATCAAACATCAATCCATTTGTTTTAAATTTTTTTTAAATCTAAACAAAAATTAGATTCAGATGGCATATTTACTTATAGCCAAAATAGCACGATAAAAATTTGTCATGTTATGAACAATTTATTTTTGTCTTTAATTTTTTTTGACATTTTAATTATTCATAAAATTCTAATAAAAATATTTACAACATTGACATTTATTTTCATAAAGTATTTTTTAATTATTTTATCAGTAAATTGGACAAGAGGTTATCCTTACTTAGGTAAAAAAAGTGTTAAGGATATATAAATGATAGGGAAAAAGGGTGAATATCATATTTATAATAGGATAATTAATGTACTAAACTCAGATGTACCATATGCTAAATTTATAAAACTAAGATAGGCTATTAATGGAAGGTACTACTATGTTAAATATTTAAATACATAAAATAAAGTACTTAGTTGTTCTTGATGCTAATACAATGTTATATATAGTACAAGAATGAAGTAGGTAGGAAGACCATTTTGGATTAATCATTAGATTCTATATCTAGTGCCTCTAGATCTCTAGAAACTTGCATTAGGATGGGACAATTGCATCAATGTTAGTATCTGACTTCAATGTTAGTATCTTGTATAAAATATTTACTATAATAGGATGTAACCACCTAGATGCTTTTGGTTTTGGATTTGTCTTCACTCTATTGTATTAAGATAGGGGTCATAGACTATCATTCCTAGTTAAATGCCAAAACCATAGCTTTGCATCTTCAATTTGACCTTGGGAAAAAATTGGGTAGTGGGTACACAATGTTAAACTAACTCATAATGAACCCATCAAAGGGTGTCTTCTACACAATTATTACTCTAGAAGAGGGCCTCATAATCATATAGTTATCCCTTATGTGTTGGATTATAAGTTAATCACATAATGTGTGTAAATTAAGTACAATAGTGACCTAGTTTATTACTTGTCTAATATGACCTTATGACTTCTCCTTTAGTACTTTAGAATTGTATTTGGGTTGTTCCTTTGACTAATATCAAAATAGGGTATAATAGGAAAGCTTTTGTTAACTTGAGAGCTCTTTTGGTATGATATTTAAGTTTGATAGGTGTCGAATGAATGAGGATTGATATTATATGTATACCAATCCTATTAGGAGATAACTAACATTAAATCACTTAGGCCAACTATTGTAATGCATTTAATTTTAAAAATGGATGACTTTAGGGCACTGGACACTTGCATTAAGTCAAGATAGTAATGTTGATGCTACTATTTATCCTAGACATTAGTGTCTAGGGAGAAGGAGAGTAGGCACATGATCAAAACTTGAAAAGGTGTAATATAAGTAAATTTTAATCATTCTAGGAAAGATGGTATGTATGTGTCATCAATATAAGGTTGGTTGGACTAAGAGATAGGCCAAGGGCAATAAGATAGAGTAGATACAAGGCTTGCAAAAATATGACATGTGTAAAACTCAAAGGAATGACCAAGGTCATGATTTTGTCAAGTTTACAAGACTAAGATGATATATAATAAAAAAAATATCACCTAAATTCCCCTCCTTTAATATAGTAATGAAATTGCTAGTTTAAAGGAAAGGAATAAGTACCTAGGTATGTGTACACACCTTGTCTTTGCTTAAGTTGATTTTGAGTACTTTGTTGGAGTTAGATTTGAGTGTTTTTATAGTGACTAACTTGTAACCAAAATCATGTTACAGTGTATAATCAGTGCATATAATTTGGGTCAAAAGTACTTAAAATTGATTAAAATTGAAAGAGTGAGGTTTAGGATTACACTTATGTCAATGTAACCACCTTGCCTATTGGCAAGTAATTTTTGCAAAATATGTATCAATGTAAGGATCTAAAACTAAAATTAGGGTAAATATAGATAATTATTTAAAGTTCATATATCAAATAAGATATATATATATATATATATATATATAGAGAGAGAGAGAGAGAGAGAGAGAGATTGGAAGGAACATGCTCCCAACTTTAAAGAAAAGGTGAGTTTTCACTTGGGAGTTGAACTAACTCAACTATACAACCTAATGACACTCAACCTAGTGAATCTTGATGATCAAGTCCAAACTAAAAAATTAAAAATATTGAGGGATTTAATCACCCCAACCATGCCAAAAGGTGAACCAACTAATGGAATAAATTGGCTTGTTAAAGTCTATAAAAGTTTATGGGGTATCAATACGTGTAATAGTTTTGAAATCTGAACTGATTTGGATTTTACAATATTAGGCACATGTTGCACAATATATGTACCTTATATTTGTCTCATGCTGAAATTATGTGTAGCAATAGTTCCATGTATAGAATTATGCCACAAATGTGAATCAGAATAATAAGTACCAATGTGGAGGAAATGTTTCCAAACATGCCCCTACTATAAACTAGAGATGTTGCAAACTGAGTAGGTGTGAAGAACATGATTCTAAAGCATGTCCCCACTAAATCCATGAATTATAAATACCATATTGAATGAATGTAGAGAAAATTATTCCAAATAATTCCTCCACTTAATCTAAAAAATGTGAATTTTTGGAATCTTTGTCATCATGACATGCCCCCACTAAATTTTCAAACTAGTGTAAGTACCATATATTGTGTGAGTGTGGATAACATGCTTCCAAATCATGCCCCCAATAAATCTAAGAACTATTAAAATATGGAAGTAATATCATCAAGACATTCCCCCACTAATATTCCCCCCTTTTGAGGTGAGAAAAAATAGTATTTGGTAGTTAGTTCACCTCAAAAGGGTAAGACAATTATAAATATACAAATATAACCATGTAGCATATAGAAGAAAAAATGTCCTAGTAAATGTATCATTGAAGTGCATAAAACCAATGTAATCACATGTAGACCTAAGAGACATGATAAATATCATGAAAACATCTAGATAGTAACAATATAATCTCAACAAGAAAATAGGAACACACACAAGAAAACTCAAAAGGAAATCAAAAGGCAATGGTCCAAGGAGACCGCAAACAAGGGGCATGTTCAAATGTTTTAAAATCGAATGGAAATGACTTAGTAAAATCTCCACATGAGCAAGGAATGGCATATTCAAATTTACATATAATAAATAATGACATATTCAAATTTTAAAGAATGTAATGACATATTCAAATTTCCAAAAAATCAAACACAGGCATAGGGGATACATATAATTGATCATATTCAAATGCTTGAAAAATAAATACAATAACAAGCCAAAAAACTCAAAGAAGTATGTAAAGGAAAATATAATAAACCATCATAACCATGTCATAATTCCCTATGGGTCAACTGTGTTATCAAAAATGTCAAGTGCATCGCATATCAAGTACCCTGTGTAATGCATAATCATGGATAATATGCATGCGTAAGTACATATGTAATCTCAAACATGATAGTGTAGAGTTATAATCAAATCATATAACATGTGTGTATCAATATCATAGAAGATAGATGCCCCTAACATCTTGGTAATATGAGTAGAGGGAAGGACCAACACCCATAAGTGTATCATGTATCTATGTATGCATGTGCATATGTATGTAAGATTAAATGATATGATAGTCCCCAACATGGAACTAACACATATATGCCAAGAAGCCAATCTAACATGTAAGTTTTGAAAGTGTTTTTAGTTTATTAATTTATTTATTTATTTATTTGGCATTTTTGTAATAGACAAAATCAGCCTATGATCTCATCCAAAGGATGACCATAGGTATCTCCTTACTCGAAACCCAACGTAATAAACTGGTGAAAATGGAAAAAAGCATGTAAAAGTTAAATATATGTCATTATAGCATATGTAATGCTTGATGTATGTATAATAGGACTTTGGGGTCATGAAGTACCAATAGAAAGAATAGGGGTTCTTGGAACCCATATCTATGTACTTTTTAGTTTTTTTGGAATATAAATAGTAGGAACATGTTTAGGTGATATGGATATCTAAATATGGTGAAAAGAAGATGAGGATTACATGGAATCCATTGTATATCTCTAATGTAATGAGATCTCATTTATTGGTCACTTAGTAAAATGGATTGCTTGTTGATTACCTTTTTATGGTGTATTAACCTTAATAGGCTTGATAATTAACTACTTAGGTATGAATTTCTCTTGCTCAAGAGGATGGTCATATGGAATACCAAAAACTACAATTACCTAATTGGCATGAATGTACTTAACACACCCATGCACTATAGAAGGTAATACTCAAAGAGTATGTATCCAAGGTCATCCCAACAACATGTCAAAGTCACCCATTTAAGGTATAACTAATAAATTTATTACCACATGTGTAGGACTAACTTTTAAAGCTAGATCAATCTTTCCATGAACCTTTTGAGAGGTCCCATCAAATGCTCTAACTAATCTAGTAGATGGGTGTAAATCATGATGAGTATAACCCAAATGCATAAGTAATGTCATGATGTAAACCTTTTTACTTACACCATTATAAATCATAACACTACATATGGGATGTTTATTAAGGCATGATCAAATGAATAGATAATGAATATCAAATTCATCATCCTTAATTTCACTAGCATTAAATGAAATTATAGGTTTCAAAACCATAGGATGTATATGTCATGTGTAAGTACCAATGACCCCATCTAGTGGGTCTCCATAATATAATGGAGTAGGATGTGCATTATATTCCATTTACACTTATGGTTCCTTTTTTGAATGGTCTTTCAAATGATTATTAAATATTTTTTATGTATGGTGATCACCAGGCTATGAACCTAATTCTTTTGAAGGATTATCAGATGTAATATGTTGGTCATTGATGAGGTTTTGGATTTTATACTTTAAGGTAAAACATATATTTGTATAATGTATAGGGCCTTGTTAATGTTCACAATAATCAATTGCATCATATATTTTGGGTAGAGGCATATTTACATCAACCTATAAAGGAGAAGGGAGAGATGTAAGATGACACTCTATCAACCACGGGAGTAATGAAGCAAGAGGCTTAGGTAAATGTGTGAACTATCTCATTATTCCATTAGATAGGACAAGTCAATTAGGTTGTTGTGCAACTATATTAACCATGGTGGTTTTTTTCCTTTTTAGGCTCAAGATTTTTTACCTTATAACTTGGTTTAATTATAAACTCTATATTAGATGTAGATGCAGTTGGTTTGTTTTCTACATACTTGAGATTATTAAATGACATAAGCTTCATTTCATGGTCTTGTACAACATGGCATAAGTCATCAAAAGATAAAAACAAATTGAAAAAAATGGACTCATATAAAGGAGCAATCAAAATTTGTTTGAATATGTCTTACAACTCTTTTTCTACCATACAATTGGTCATTTTGACTAGAATTTTCTTATATTTTAAGACATGTTCATTGACTATTTCATTAGTTCCTTGTTTGATCTTTGCAATTTGGGCATAGGAAACCTTTTTGTTAATGTTAATAGAAAAGTGTGCTAAACATTGATCTACAAGAGGTTTGAATGCTTTCATGGATAGGAGAGGTAAGTTATAAAACCACCTCAAACAATATTCCTTGAGGTTCCTTGGAAATAGTTTGGTTAAACATTTATTATTTAAATCATAATCAAGGAATGCCACATATAAGGTTTGAATATGTTGTTCAGGATTACCCTTGCCATCATAAAATGTGAACTTAGGCTCAATAAATATAGTTGGCATAGGGTACAGAGAGATATCAAGTTCAAGAGGGTTATGCAACACATTTTGTGAATCTATAGCATGTGAAGACTTTGAAACATTTTGTTTAATGTTTGTAACCTTATCCTATAATGTCTTTATTACTTGAAGTAGTGATTAAACTATAGGCCCATTGGGATTTTGATTATCAACTTGAGTGGTCACCAAAGGGGCTAAAAACATGTTTTGAGTAGTAATACATATTAAAATTAGTATTTATGTTGAAATAATGGGTAACTTTCTAATATATGTATCAATATTAGTTTTAGGGAACAAAGTTTGGAACACATAATATGTGCCCCCATTAGATTTATTAAGTTGTAATGTATTCAAGTGGACAGATGTATCCACTAAAGGTTTTGTATTTTTAACTTCAGGTATAGTTTTTAATATTTTATCAAGATCTTAAGGGTTTTGTCAAATTCACTCACAAAAAATTGTAATTTCATGCACTTGATCATTTTCATTTGTTTCTATATTTTCATGATCAAAATATTCTTTTACGATAACCCTATCAAGTTTTTTTTCATTATCAACATGGGTATCATCATGATCTAAGTTATGAGATCCCAAATTGGTTTGAAACATCTTGGATGGGTTGAGTGGAGGCTCAATATTTTTTCAATATATACACCCCTAATATAGGGCTATGCCTAGGTTTCATGTAAAAAATTATTAATATAAAATTAAAAAATACAACTATCTAAAACCCTGACTCGAATAAAATCCTAGAAATAAGAAAAAATACATTCAAGTGGATTGGGTTCGTGTAAGGTTTACCAAATGTTTTATCCTTAAATTTAATAAGAGGCTATCCTTACTTGCATAAAAAGGGTTAAGGATATGTAAATGATATGGTAAAAGGTAAATATCATATCTACAGTGTGCCAATTAATGTGATAAACTCAGATGTACAATATGCTGAATTTATAAAATTGAGATAGGCTATTAATAAAAAGTACAACTATGTTAAATATATAAATGACATAAAATAAAGTACTTATTTATTCATGATTCTAATACAATGTTGGATATGTTACAGACAAGAATCAATTAGGAAGTTAGTTCTGGATAAATCATTAGTTTTTGGATCCAGTGCCTTTGGCTCTCTAGACATTTACATCAGCCTCAAACAGTTGCATAAACACTAGTGTCTAAGTTCAAAACCAATATATTATATATAATATTTACTATAATAGGATTCAACCACCTATATGATTCTAATTTTGGATTTACCTTGCTCTGGTGCATTCTGATCTGGGTTATGAATTGTCACTCCTGGTGAAATGGTAAAACCCTAACTTTCCAAATTTAATGTGACCTTGGGGAAAAATAGGTTAGTGGTAACACCATGTCAATCTAACCAACAATGACCCCACTATCAAATGACATTACCTACATATCCAATGCTCTATAATAAAGCCTCATACTCATGTAGTTATCTCATACGTGTTGGCTTGTGTGTGAATTATATAATGTGTCTAAAGCAAGTACAATATTGACCTAGCTTGTAAGTTGGAAAATATGACCTTATGACTGACCCTTTAGTAATTTAGACCTGTAGGTGGGTTGTTCCTTTAACTTGTATCAGGATCAGGTAGAATAGGAAATTTTTTTGTAATTTGAGTGTTTTTTTGGTCTGATCATTAGGTTTCATAGGTGTGGAATGAATGAGGATTCATATTATATTTATACCAATCCTATCAAAAGATAACTCACATTAAAGCATGTAGGTTGACCATTGAAGTATGTTTCATTTTAAAATTGTATGACTTCAGGTCATTGGACACTTGTGTTGGGTTAGGACAGTAATGTCAACACTAGTGTCTATCCTAGACATTAGTGTTTAGGGAGAAGGAGAGTAGGCATAGGTTCATATCTTGTAGAGGTGTAAGATAAGTACATTTTAAGCATTTTGGGAAAAATGGGATATTTTTGTCACAAATATAAGGTTGGTTAGACTAAGAGATAGGCCAAGGGGTAAAATATAGAGTATATGTGAGGCTTATAAAAGTAAGGCATGTGTAGAACTAAGAAGAACAACCAGGGTCATGAGTTTGCCAAGTGTACAAGACTGAGGTGATACATAAGCATAAAATATCATCTACAGTAATGTGCCAATACATTTTACTATTGGATTGATTCAATAAGACTATTATTGAAATATGTTTCATGTGTTCTATGCATTTCATTTATAAAAAAAATAAAACAAAAATATGAAAGGTGTTAATTTTATTTACCCTTTTAATGCATTTATTAAAACATAAAACATCTTTAATCCTTTTTCAATTCAAATAAAATCAAAACATATTCTTAATGTTTATCCTATAAACATTTATTTATATGTTTATATTGCATTTTTATGTTGCTCTTCATTTATTTAACTGAAGATTTTGATAAATCATCAGTTTTATTTTTTATATTTTTATAATTTTAAGTTTTACATAAAAAAAAGTCTTTCTTAGTGATATTTAATGGAGAATATTTTTTTTGCACGGTCTTTTAATACCTTTCACCCATAGTGGTGATTTGTGAATCTCTTGATGGTAGTATTTTCTTATTGTTTCTCTTTGTGACAAACTTATTTTGACTGTGTTGGGTAAGTGCATAGAGTTGGGGGACAATTCCATAAACATTTTAAATAATGTAATTGTGTTATTTAATTAAATGGATCATGTTATTTAAATTATGGCTCAGTAATTATCAAGCCATAATGCAATTATGTTATTAAATAGCATGATTGCATGATTTTAAATAATAACGTGATTGTGTTATTATTTTTTTAATATTAAAAATCATTTACCAATATAAGAATCAAAGATGCCAAAATAAATACATAGTACCATGTAGAACAAAGAGCATAGGTGGGGTATCCCCTACCAGCAGTCTAAATAAATGAGAGTTCAATATAAATATGTCTTTAAAGAGGCAACACAAAAAAATCCAGAGAAATGACCATGAATAAATTGAAAGGTGCCAACCAAGAAAGCAACCAAATAGAATAGTCAGTTTAACGAAATACCATAGTCAACTAGAGGAAAAAGACATAAAAGTTTAGTAGGAGAAAACATAATGCCACCCAAAGGTGGTAGAATCATAGCTATGGGTTTATTTCCTAATATAAGAAGTGCCATCCCCATCATGGTTACCATCATAATAAACTAAGGTATTCCCTTCTGAGGAGCATTTATCACTGACATTCCCCCTCATCTGATGTTTGGGAAGCATGTAAAGTAGGTAGAAATCAAATTGGTCCAAGAGACCTTTCATATTATTATGTCTTAAAAATTCCAATATGTTTTCCAAATCTTTTAAGCCACCGCCCTTAATTAGTTTCTCCAGTTTCTAGAGAAGATAATTATATTATCATCAATCTATTACCAAATTTTTTCTTATGATCCCTAGAGAGGAGCATCAGGAAAGGGAGTCCAAGATGAAGGGCCATCTAATACATTTTCCTCACCAAATTTAGGACAAATGTTCAGTTTGAATGATTTATAAATTTCTTTGGCCTCCTTAATGAGGTACCCATCATGTTCTTTGTTATAGAGATTCTGAACAACACTTTCATTCACCACCACCCACTCACCAATACCATTTTTATTTGATTTAGAAGGAGTGATCCATTCCTTCATAAGATTATCCACTTGGTCAAACTAGGCATCCTTGATGTATTCCCATTCAAACTTAAAAACCTTAACCTCCATATCCATTAGGTGGGAGACAACCCAATCTAGGTTTGGGCTTAGTCTTGGGTATCCTCCTATGTCAAGTAGATAATCCAAAGTCACCTTAAGTAACCCTATTTTGATGAATATTTCAAGATAATCTTATGGAATCTTCAGTTGAAGAAAAATATACAAGGAAAAAAGTTGAAGAATGACTTCAAATGTGAATTCAGTAAGAACTCTAGCCTTACCTTGAAACACCTCAAAGTTCCTTTGTTTCCACAAAAACCAAAGAATTTCAATAGAAAAAAATCCAAAATTTATGGAAAAAAGGATGAACTATAACTTTGGGGAAATCATAACCAAAATCAATATTTAACCATCCAAGTTCATATCAAAAAACAAAGTTCCAAGGTTTACGACATTTTTGCCACAGGTTAGATGCAAATAGGTAGGAATATAATACATGCTCAACTAATTCAACATCACTACAAAAAACACAAAGAGGATTAGAAAAACCACAATTATTCAAAATAGCACCCATTACCAATTTTTTGTACAAAACTAACCAATAGAAACATGACTTCTTAGGCTCAAGACATGAGGACCAGATAACCATAAACCTAAAAGACCACACATACAAGGTATCAAGCACATACCAAATATAATTAAGGGTAAGGTAGGGGACATTGAAAAAGGAAAGCTTCTTATACAACATTTGCATTGAGTACTCAAATAGAGGTGGGCCTTTTTTCCACTTCATACCACCCTAAAATTCATACTCATCATCCATAAAAACAACCTTGTTATACCCTTTAAGAGTTTTTTGAAGCAAGGTGAACATTCTTTTTTTGGATTCCATGAACTGAAATCTGATCTTAAACTCTGACCATGAGGCCCATCACCCTTGGAGTAATAGATCCTTAAATCTTCTCAAACCTTTAGTGTACCAGTCAAAGGCTAAGCATCCCTTAGTGAGAGCTAGAGGAGTCCTATTAACACTCAAGTTCCACCAAATAGATCTATAGCCTTGACATGTAGTTACATGTTAGCAAGGTGAACATTCTTTTTTTGGATTCCATGAACTGAAATCTGATCTTAAACTCTAACCATGAGGCCCATCACCCTTGGAGTAATAGATCCTTAAATCTTCTCAAACCTTTAGTGTACCAGTCAAAGGTTGAGCATCCCTTAGTGAGAGCTAGAGGAGTCCTATTAACACTCAAGTTCCACCAAATAGATCTATAGCCTTGACATGTAGTTACATGCTAAATTAAAACCTATGTTGACATAATGAATGGCTAGGTAAAATCCCATGCATTCCAAATGGATGCAAAAATTGGAGAGCTGACCACTTTAGCAGAGAAATATCTAATAATAATATAAGTAATATGTAATCCCTTCTAATTTGGCTTCCCTTTAGGAAATCCTCATATGATATTATACCTTACCAAAACTTCTAAGGCTCATTCCCAATTGAATCTCTAACAATCCATTTCACAACCAATTTATCCCCTACAGCCAAAGGTCCTTTAACCCAATCCTCTAATATTCTTAGGTTTTGATCAGAATTGCCACAAGACCACATGTCTTTTCTTTCCCCCTTTACCATCTGACCAAAATAAATCTCTTATGATTCTATGAAGCATGTTGGCTTGTGTTTTTCCAAATAACCAACATGAGGCATAGTAAATGTTGTAGGAAGACAACACTTTCTGGCAAATTTGGATTCTACCTAAAAGTGAGAGCAAGTGGCCTTACCATTTGCCAATTTTCTTATTGATTTTATCAAATATCTAATCCCACATCTTCTTGAAATAAGTGGTTAAGGCATACTAAATCCTCAAATATCTAACCATCTCATCAGGTCCTTTCCAAGTCCAACCAAAATTGGTCAACCAATCCATTAGTCATTCCTTCCACCCCAAAATGAATGATTTATGCATTGAAAATTTGGACCTTGGGGAAAAACAATAAATATTAAGCCTTTTTGCAACTATTTCAAGGTTAATATGTTCTAGGTTAACAAAAATAGAAAGTCATCAGTAAACAAGAAGTTAATAAGATATTCCTTGTTTGGGAGTAAAATACCTTTAATCAGAGGTCCGATGTTTGAAAATATAAGGAGGTAGTGTAAAGCCTCTATAGCTAATACAAATAGCAATGGAGCCAATTGATAACCTTGACTTATGGAAAATTGAAGGACAATGGAATCCGTAAGATCACCATTGACTTCAATGACCATTAAGACATCCTTGAAAAGTACATTAATCATTCTAAAAAATCTATCTTAGAACCCAAAAGCTCTCAACACTCTTTCAATGAATGGCCACTCAATTCTATCATATTCTTTCTTAAAATCAAGCAAGATCATTCCAACCTCTTGGTTTGAGTCTTTTACCTAATGCATGCCTTCATAGTTGGTGATGAGATTATCCAGAATGTATCTTCCTTCCAAAAATCTAATTTTTGTTTTTGAGATAACAAAAGGCAGAATTGAGGAGACATTCCTTGCTTAAATTTTTTATAATATCTTGTAGGAGACATTAAAAAGGGTAATTGGTCTCCAATTCTCAACTGAAGACAAATTACCATCCTTTATTATAAGCTTGATCACCCCTCGATTTATGTCTAGGTCAAGAGTACCAAATAAAAATATCTCATTAAAAACTTCCAAACATTCTTTGGCAACCCATATCCTTGTTGAATTTTTAGAATTATGTATGGAATCCATACATCCCTCGAGCCTTTTCATCTTTTAATAATCCAGTAGTGTTTTTTACCTCATCAAGTGAGATGACAGCCTCCAAAAAGGAGGCCTAAGTTTATGATACTTTCCTGGGGATACAAGCCTCCCATAAGGATCTATTTTGTTAAATACATTCACTTGATCCATTAGACTGAAAAAGGCTAGAATAAAAATCAAAGAAAGCCCTTTTAATACTATCATCATATTGAACATTATGCCCGTTGACTTCAATTTCCTTAATCTAGATTTTGGCATGTTTAATTTTCAAGAATTTGAAAAAAAATTAGATGCTTTATCTCCAAGCTTAATCCATGTAAGCCTAGATCAGATCTATGCCCCTTTAACAACGTATTGTTGAACCTAGTGAACTTGGTGCTTCAAAGAATTGAGTTCTTTAAGAAGAACCCCATTTGTCAGATCAAGCTACAATAAGACTTCTTCTCAAATAATCTTTTCTTGAGTATCCCTAGAAAGTTTAATGTGCTTCCTAGCTTTACTCTAACCATAGGCTCTTGCAAAGTTTTTGGTGGTAATCATACTAAAGTTCTAGAGATTAATTTTTGAGTTAGAAGTGTAGACAACTTTTCCAATGCTCCAAAATCCTTATATACCTTTTGTACACACCTTATCTAAAATATGTGATACATTAAATTTATAAATCCCTTTTAAGTTAAAAGAAGCCTTCTTCTCACCCCCAACTAGAGAGAAAGTCATTTTAATAGGTGGTGATGTAACATAGTATAGGGTAACATAGTTACAACATTACCACTCATGACCACATCAACTACCAAAGACTTAGTGTTCAAGTAGAATCTATCCAACATTGTATACAACCTCCTATTATTACTCTAATTATTTCACCAAGTATACCATATGCCTCTACTACAACTCTTCCATTTTAGGAGAGGATCTTCAATTTTTTGTATTCATTTAAACTTGGACTAGAAAAATAGCTCATTGCCCTTCCATGCAAGATGGTCCCCTCCAAATTTATCCTCCTTATCCTCCACTATGTTGAAGTTACCACCAAAAATCTAGGAAACATTTTTAAGATTAGTAGTTAACCAATTCCATGGGTTAGAATGTTCCCTATAATCATTTGGAGCATAAATATTACACAATCCCAAAGTCTAATTTTGGTATTTCATCAAAGCCCAGACAACCCTGTTACATGGAGAACTACCATGGTTGACAATGCATTCTTTCCACATAGGTTTAACCAAGATAGTGGCCCCCACTTTACCTTTAACATGATTAAAATATAACTGAGGAGTATTGGGATAGATAAAATCCAAAACCATATCTAGTTGTGTGCCAATAGCCTTAACTTCTTAAAAGAAAATAAATTCAAGATTATCCCTTGAGAATCTAAACTATCTTACCACCAATTTTTTGTCCTCCAACCCTCTAATATTTCAACTGATAATCCACATGAAAAATAAGGGGGAAGTGGTAGAGGTCAATTTAATTAACCATAGGGCTTGGCCCCACCATTATACAGACTGGTGAAGCAGTCTGGGACTTTATTCTCCTTACCTTTTTTTTACAAGGGGGTTCTTACAAGTTATGTTATCCCTCCTTACTCTCTTTTTCTCCTTGAGTGTGGTGTGCTCATTTTGGGCTAGACTAAGGTTTGTTTTAATCCTTTTTCCACTTCTTTTGGAGAACCAATTGTCCACCCTTGCATGGGGCTTGTTTTCAACTAGCACTCCATCTAGAATCTCCATTACATTGATTTAGGGCCCTATCACTTCTTTCTTTGGGAAAATTGCCATCAATATAGTAACATTAGATGACTTATCAAGAGTAATTCTAGTAGAATCAGTTGTCAAGATAATGTTCACTATAAGGGCCTCAGCAAGGATTACCACATATTCTTTAGAAAATGATCCTTGAAGGTTTTTTTTCTCCAAAAGAGCATTTCTAGGTTTTTGAGGATGCAATCAACTAGATCAGGTGAGGTATTTTCACCCATAGTTTGTAGAGCATCCTGAACCTAAGAGTCAATAAGAGGGCCTTATATGCCATAATCTTCTCAAGCACTAGGATCAAGTGTGTCAATAGCCTCATTAGTGGGTGAACTATATTTCAATGGTACACTAGAGAATAGAGGATTCTCAAACACCTGAAAGTTATTCAAAATAGTCTCATCTTTTATATTAGCCTTTTCTTATTTTTTACTCAATAAATTACTTTTATTGGCCAATAGAGGATAGTGTTTACTAAGGTGGCCATCTTTTTTTCAAAACAAACAAGCATCAAAACCACCTAGACCTCTAAGGGTATAAATGTGAGACTTTCCTTTTATTTTTAAATTAAGTGCTTTCAAGAAAAAATCCAAGGGTTCTAGTGATATTAAAACCCTAGCATTCATATGATCAAGGGAACTTCTAGTACCCTCAATCTTAAACACTTTACCAAGGGGTTTCAGTGTATATGAGAGAAAATTCTAGATTTGAATTGACATCTCTTCTATTTTAACCCATCTAGGGGAAGTCTTGAAGACAAGGTCATTTCAGTCCATTTACTAAGGGATGACCTTAAAATTTGACTAACCAACATTACACAAGGGCTTGTTGATATCCATGCACTGCATACTAGAGTTTATAAATAGGATCATGAAGACCCATGTCTATAGTATCCTGCAAACACTAATATACAAACCCAATTTTTTTCCCACATTGAGTTTAACCAATTATCAAAAAAAATCCTAGATGAAAGAACATTTTTGTTTACATAGACAAAAAAATCTAGACATTTTGAATTCTAGTTTCCTCTTGTTGAAGGTCAATTTCCATGGAAACATTTAGAGTGATAGTCAGGGTTTTAGGGAGGCTAGATGACTTATCGGCTTGGCCCTCCCTGCACTAGTACTCACCATTATCTTCCTTATTCACCATGAACTCCACTCCTTCCAAATGCCTATCCACTTTTTCCAAGTAGAGGACTTCACTAAAGACTCATTTTAGAGGTTTAGATGCTTTAGTTTCCACCTAAGCTGAGTAATGGTCACTACTCAAATTAAAGCTACCCTTATCACCCATCTCAACATTATGTGCTTTATTAAAACCACCATACTTCTCCCTCTGCATGATGTCAATCATCAAATATAAGATTTTCCATACCTTCCAATTACTACATGCATGCATTTTATCAAGTCCAAAGGTTGTAAGATCAAAATCCAAAGAAAGGATGTGCGTGTCAGTAGTACGGTTCAACCAAGGTAGGACAGACAACCCCAAAAATAGCATAGAAAATAGCAAAAAATTCACAAAATATAAACAAATAAACACAAAATAAAATTAGAAACCACCTCTAGCATAAAGAAAGATAGAAACAATAGGAACCAATAAAGCAAAGGTGACTAGGGTGAGTTCTAAGGAGAAAGCTTGAAGCACCATTAATGGAGGATGACTCTTATTCTCCCCATTGCAAAGATCCAAGCTTCCCCTTTATTACCCTATTATTATTGTTTTCAATAATCCAATTTCATTATTAATGTGATCACAATATTATTATTATTATTATTTTTAATAACACGATTATGTTAATAGTTCAATCATGTTACGTATGTAACCAAAAAAATTAAAAATCTAAACCCAAATGCAAAATTCCTCATTTTGCATTTGAGTTTCCTTTGCTAACCTTGTGTTTCATGGTCATTGGGTGAGAGACAAAATCTTTCCAAAATTCATCTCAAGAAGCCATTAATTGATGATGCCACCATGTAGAAGAGGTAAGTGCTAAAAATATTCACTTGTTAACACTAAATTTTAGTATTTTTTAGTTATTTTCATTATTTAACCCTAATTTTTAACAATTTTTAGTTATACTTTATTTGTTTTGAACAACCCATCCTACTAACCATCTTATTATTCTACCTAAACCTCAACATAACCCTCTTGTTCCTCCTCCTAACCCTCTATATAACCCTCTTGTTCCTTCTCCTAACCCTCCACCTAACCCTCTGACAATTCCACAAAATTACCTAGGTAGTCAGGAGAGTATAGTTGACAACATTATGGGAAATAAAATTAAAATTGAAGAGTTAATTGGGAGAATGAGGGCTCCCTCTTCCACCAACATTTACCACACCCATCTATATAATTCCTTAGAGACATTATTATGTCAAATTGACTCTATAACAAGTCAAATTGATAGATGGAATTCATATTGGGGTAGTTGTAGGGCTTATTGTGCTGATAGTTTGTCATCACTTGAGGTCAAGAATAAAGAAATATCAAAAGCCTCAATTTGTGCCTAATTCATTGACCTAACCATCAATGCACCATTTCTAGTAACTTCTAAATGTTTTCCAATCCATCCCTACCAACATAATTTATTCACAACCAATTTTTAAGATTGATGGTGGATAATGTTTGATTATCCACCATGTAACAACCATGATGTCCCATTGTATTTTTTGATTAAACTCTACTATGAGTTTGTTTTCAATGAGATTCTAAACTATTTTGATTATAGTGAGTTTCAGGGCTAAAGGAGAGGTTTTGTACAAGATCAACTAGGTGTATGCCATGTGCTTAATCAGCCTAAAAAGATCCATATCCAAAATCCACTTGAGCCTGAGATCCCCTCTTTAGTTTAATAGGTCTTAGATATTAATACTATGTATGTTCTTAGTTCGCTCACTGATACACTCTTTCAACATATGAGTAGCCTCTCACAAATTGATGCTAGAGATATGCCACCTAGTGTGCATACCTTACCCCACCCTTACAATTATTATGGATCTATGTGCACTAGACCTTCTAATGATGATGGTGCTAGTGGTTCAAAGGGCTTGGGTAATATTATTATGAGTGATGAGTTATGGGCACACACATTTGGTGTACAAACATTAGCCACTACAAGATGCATGTATAATTTATATAAATGTCATGTTAAATTTAAGTTATCTTTTCAAAATTAATTTATCTAATAATTAATTTAGAAATTGAATAATATATATGTCATTTTCTATGTCCTAGGAGATGATTATGCCTCCATCATCATAGTCAATATTTTTAGCATTTTATTTTATGAAGCCATTATTTACATTTTTGAATCCAACTACTAGCCCATCCACTACTACATCTTTCTCTATTATGATGACACATTTTACTTAGATAGAGGTAAAATTTTGAGTTAATATTATGTTCTATGTATAATAAGTCTATGTATATTTGTCTTGTAAGTTTAAGTTCAATTTATCTATCAAGGATATTAATGCATAGGTTATAACAAGATTAATTGATATGTATAGAAACACACACTTACCTCTGCTAAATACCCATTTTTGAGCTTTTATTATTCTTTTTGGTCTTTTATCTTCAACCTCTTTATCTCTTTGATCACTTTAGATTTACTGGGTCTTTCTTGTTTTCTCTTACCTATTAAATGGCTCTTGATCCTCCTTGTATTCACTTAATCCTCCTTCTCTACTTAAATTTTTTTTATTAATCAACGAAATCTTTAATATTTCCTTTTAAAATCAACCTCCTCAGTTCATACTATATTTTCATGTTCTGTCTCTTTATCCTTGCTCTATTCTTTACAACCTTCTTATGTGTTTTCATAGGTCTACATGATTCTTTAATTTTGTTATTCAAAAATAATCATAAGACATATATGTAATCAATTACATCTCATTTCATTCATCTAACCATTTCACACAACCCCCAATCTTTAACTCTTCACTTAACTCTTCTTTCCTCTTTGACACCTTTTTACTATCCCTTTTTTGAGGCAAACATCCTTGTTATAAGTAAAATAAAATCTCTAAACCAAAAAAAACCCACATTTATATACCCATTTAAATCACATATCTCCACACAAACTTTCATAATTTAACTCTCTTTGGAGAACACCTAACTCAACACCCTTCAGGACTAATTAGGTCTCATAGGCCTAATTCAAGGCTACTGACTGTGAAACCATACCATACAAACTCAAATTGACTTTAAAACTTCAAAATAATATTCTTCCTATAAAATACACCTATCCACAAATTTTAATTAATTTTCATTAGTTAAATCACTTATTATATCATTTTTTAGTTTCAAACCCTAACTTATGTTGTCTCAGTCCTACACTTACCTGAGAGGATAATAAATGAGCTAGAATGACATTTTGGCCCTTATAAAATCTTATAATGCTTGAAATGGATCTACCCTTACCCCATGCATCTTCTCAAAATACTAATTTTTGTTTCTCAATACTAAAATCACTCCCAACATGTAGTTTTATAGAATTTATGTACCCCTCCAACATGACTATGTCAACAAATAGGAAAAAATAAACCCTTTAGACCCTTTACCTTTATTTGAGAGAAATTAAAAGAATCACACACATGGAATAAAATATCCCACAATATTAACAATACCTTAAATCCTCAACTCAATTTCTAATAACTCTATATGGTCTTTCTTTATGACTGTAAACTTAGAATTGTTACTAATTGGGTTTTATATATTCTTCCCATGTATTTTTCATTTTATCAATAATATTGAGACTTTAAATGTGTTTAAATTCATTTCATATATCTTCTATATCCATTACTCATCTTTCAATCATTTATAATGACACTTTAAACTGATGATGTTCTCCACTTTCT
Source organism: Torreya grandis (assembly GCA_037957365.1). Lineage (NCBI taxonomy): Eukaryota > Viridiplantae > Streptophyta > Pinopsida > Cupressales > Taxaceae > Torreya > Torreya grandis. The sequence continues at coordinate 1,097,038 of JARHVA010005349.1, forward strand.
AACTATGCCTGAAGATAGAGTATTGAAACTTGGGTTTCACCACTTTGAACCTATAGACTACTGACTTGAATCTTCTCTGACTAGAGATATGAACACCATAAAATTGATCATAAATATCTAGACACTTATTTAAATTTTAATCTATCTAAATAATCTTTACAAGGATAGAGTTCTTGATATGTCTCTTATTCCTTTGCTCTCCCTAACTTAGTCTCCTCAAAGTGCTATTATTATTTCCACCTCCTTCTCTTCCACTCACACTTATTACATGTATTACAATTTTTATATTACCTCCAACATGAAAACTACTTGTTATTCTTGGCCATTGTACATTTTATGGTAGTTACACTTCCATGATTCTTGGTTTACATTATCTTTTCATGATATGCATGTTGAAATACATTGCCATATATATCTTGGTTTAGATTGCAAAAAAAAATCCATATATATCTTTGATACTTTATAGAAAAGTAAGTGAGACCTTGTTTACATGAGTAGTTGATAGCTCAAATAGACACTCCTCCATCATTGTGAGTTGAGATAGACATAGGCATTATTGTTGTAATGTCATCTACACATGCACTGATAGAGGTATATATTAACTTGTATTTTTAAATTTTAAAAATAGACTTGTTTTAATAGTTTTACTACATACTTGGGGAAAATATAACATATGTGAATATATTTCATATGTAGGGTTGGTCTATGACATCTAATAGTCCCAATCAAATGATTATTAAGGTAACTTCTCATGTTTCTCCCATATTTTAGATGCGTATTTGAATAGTTGAGCCTACTACTAACTTGTTTGAGCATCAAAAATAGATAGACCATGATTGCGATATTGAATTAAGTGCATGTTTAAATTATTTTTTATTATAATTTAAAATCAATTTATTAACAATTGGTTGAATCTATTTTTATTTTATTTTGTAATAATACTTGTATTTGAATAGGTTCAACTACAAGCGAGCTATGAGCATAGGACCCACAGTCAGACCTTAGAGCAACCCAAAACATTAGAGCGGTATCCATCTACCATCAGGGCATCCTAGGGAGAGTATTCTTTGAGAAAGGAAAGTAGAGGGAGGCTATTTGATGAATAGGATGTCTTCCATCTGATGTTCTTTTTTGTATGCCTATATGGCAATTTACACATTTTTGGCATTGTATATGTGTATATGGCATTCACCCAGCATTATATACTATGTTGGTAGATGTAATTTTTTGTATGCCTATCACGATAATCTATGTATTATTGACATTGTACACATGTGCATATATTGTATACCTATTATGGAAATCTATCTAAAATATATTTAATTTTAATTTAAAAATTTATTGTATAGTGTTGTTTTGATTTTCCAAACTATTATCTATCAGATCTCATATTTAATGTTCTACACAAATAAGGATTAAAAAATTGTTCTTTTCAATGCTATAAATCTTGGATATCCCATATTTTTTAAATTAAAGTTTTTATTTCATTGTGTGTAGTGGAAATGACTAATGACACTCTTATCTATTTTGCATGTGTCATTACCCATTTACAACTTTTCAATTGATCACTAACACAATTTTATTACACTTAAAACCCATACCTAATCATGTTCAAACTTATTTAATGCAAAGACATAAAATCATTCATATATCCCTATAAATTTTTCACTTGGATAACTATACCTGTAAGTTACCTGATCTTTCACCTTTACCTAGATCTAATGCCTTTTTGACTAGTTTTTATTGAAACTAGACCTACTACTTATATTCCTTATATGATTCTTGTTCCTTTATATTTTCCCTCTCTTGAGTAATCTCTATCAATACCTCTTTTGCACTCAACTCCTTTTCGTGACCATGTACACGGTCTACTTCTTTGTCTTTTTAGATTTATCTTTGCTAAAATTTCAAGATGAACTTACTCCTAATTTATTTATTCTGATAAGAGGCAAACTTATTGACTTGAAATAGAACATTCACTCATGAGATAATGATCCATCTTTGGTCAAAACCCTTTATCATCCCCTAATGCCACCTAATGCACAATTTTCTCTTCTATGTTTAATAAGGATATGAAATTCTGATTCATATTCTCTAAGATCATGAAAAATTCCAACCTCAATTATCCACTCATGTTCTCAACTTGATTCAAAATCCACTCTCAAACAATCTTATTTTAAACTAGTCAATTACTCATTAGGTATGCTCTTAACTAGTCACCAATCTCTCAAATGTATTCTCCTTCTTTTGAAAAATATTATTTAAGACACTTTGGATAGGACTTATTAAAAATCAAGTATTTATTTAGGTGTCAAAAATTATAATAAATCAACCAACTATAGATCTCTAAGAAATTGAGCTCTCATTCTAAAATTCTATCTTTTTAAGTTTCTAGGTCTCTAGACCTAGTTGTTGCTGCAATAGGTCAATTTCTCAAAGTAGAGTTTTTATCTCTTAAAAATTATATTTATAGTATTATTTTATAAATTTTAACATTTTTTAACCCTTACCCAATTTTATATAACTCAAATCAGCCAAAAACTCATCTTACCTTATGCATAACTTTCTCAAAAATGGTCTTCTATAAGTGTACATAAAAATAGTCCTCTATACCTACAATTTCAAACCTATTGTCAACCAATGATACTTGTAATAATATATAAGATATATTCCCAATATGATCAAAAAAATTTAGCCCTTATTGTTCAATTTTTTGAGTTTTAGAGGTGTTTTACTTATGAAATCCTTACTTCAAATTTACTCAAAATTTTTGCAAGGTGAAAACTTAGCAGAACTATTGTTCAGATGCTTCCTGACTAAAAAATGACATTGAAAACACTTTTTAGGGGTTGATAATGTCTAGGTTTGATTTTTTTTTCTTCCATCAAGGTCAATTGACAAACCCATCACCCATTCCAGCCTCAAGAATGCCCTTCTCAATACAAGAAAAATGCAAATTTTTAGCCTAAGTTCAAACATACATTAAAAAACCTATAATTCATTTACATGAACCATCAGATCCCTCCCCTACCTATTTAATCCCTATAATCACACATTATATAACTTAGGTGTAACTTTTTATATCAATCTGTTGGACAAGCTACAGTGATGGGTCTAAAAATGCAACATTTTAGCATTGACCAGGTAAATTCTTGAGCTCTAACTGCCATTTCTACATTTGGGACCTCCGCCTGAGAATATATAAATTTTATCACATCCAAATAGGAAAATTACATGTTATCACACTACCAAAATTTTCAAATACATCTATAAGTGCATTTTCACTACCATTCTGGAGCACAAAAACATTGACAACAAATGTTGTTAAAGTTTAAGGTTTTGATGATTTCTGACTAAACATTGACACTTTAAACACATTCAAGGAGTAATATAATTTTTATGACCAAGTTATTGGCCTCCCATCAGGCCTGATCAATAAACCCACCACCCATTCTAGCCTCAAGAATGCCCTTCCCAATACAAGAAAAATGCAAGTTTTTAGCCGAAGTTTAAACAAATATAAAATGAAACCTATAAGTCATTTCCATGAACTATAAGATCACTCCCATAACTATTTTATTCCTATAATCTCACCCCAAATCACTTAGTTATAACCTTTGAGATAAATCAATTGGACAAGCTACATTAACATGTCAAAAAATGTAACGTTTTGGCATTGAACAAGCAACTTCTTGAGCTTCAATTGTTATTTCTACCATCTAGACTTGCAACTGAGAATATATCACTTTGATCACACACACACACACACACACACACACACACACACACACACACACACACACACACACACACACACACACACACACACACACACACATATAAATTAAATTTTATCACACTACCAAAATGTTCAAATCCACCCAAAAGTGCATTTTCACTATCATTTTAGAACACGGAAACACTAACAACAAATATTGTCAAAGTTTAAGTTGTGGTTGTAGAACTATGGTTTCGATGCTTCTTAACTAAAAAATAATACTAAAAATATGTCTAGGGGGTCAGATAACATTTAGGACTAGGTTTTTGGCCTCCCATCAGGCCCAAGCAATAAATGCACCACCCATTTTGGCCTCAAAAGCACCCTTCCTAATACAAGAAAAATGCAAATTTTTAGCCTAATTTCAAACATGTGTAAAAAAACATATAAGTAATTTATATGAACCATCAAATCCCTCCCCTACCTCTTTAATCTTGATAATCTCACCCTAGATCACTCAGGTAGAACCTTCGAGAGCAATCCATTAGAGAAGTTACAGTGATAGTTCTAAAAATATAACTTTTTGGCATTGAACAAGCAACTTCTTGAGCTCTAACTACTATTTATGCCTCTGAGACCTCCACCTAAGAATATATATTTTTGATCATGTCTAAATAGGAAAATTACATGTTATCACACCACCATGATGTTCAAATCCACCTAGAAGTGCATTTTCACTACCATTCTAGAGTATATAAACACTGACAACAAATGTTCTCAGAGTTTTAAGTTCTGATTGTAAAACTATTATTCTGATGCTTCTTAACCAAGATAGTTACAACATGTCTATGGGATGATAATGTATAATACTAGGTTATTGTCCTTCCATCATTCTCGATTGACAAATCAACCACCCATTCCAGCCTCAAGAATACCCTTCCCAATACAAGAAAAGTGAAATTTTAGCCTAAGTTCAAAAACACATAAAAAAAAACATGTAAGTCATTTATATAAACCATCAGATCCATCCCTTGGATATTTAAGCCCTCTAATTACACCCTAAATCACTAAGGTGTAAATTTTGAGACAAATCTATTAAACAAGTCATAGTGATAGGTATAAAAATACAACTTTTTGGTATTGAACAAGCAACTTCTTGAGCTCCAACGGCCATTTCTACCTCCAAGATCTCCACATAAGAATATATCTCTTAGATCACATAAATATAGGAAAATTACATGTTATTAAACTACCACAATGTTCAAATCCACTTGGAAGTGAATTTTCACTACCATTCAAGAGCACAAAAATACTAACAATAAATGTTATCAAAGTTTAAGTTGTGGTTATATAACTATGCTTTCAATGCTTCCTAACTAAAAACTAACACTTCCAACATGTCTGAATGGGTGGATAACATCTAATACTAGGTTCTTAGCCTCCCATCATTTTTTATCGACAAACGTACCACCCATTCTGGCCTCAAGAATGCCCTTCCCAATATAAGAAAAATGTAATTTTTTAGCCTAAGTTTAAACACACATAAAATAAAACATGGAAGTCATTTTCATGAACTATCAAATCCTTACCCTGCCTCTTTAATCCCTCTAATCTTACCTCAATCACTTAGGTATAACCTTTGAGATCAATCCATTGGACAAGTTGCAATGGCAGGTCCTAAAATGTAACTTTTTGGCATTAAACAAGCAACTTCTTGAGATTCAACTACCATTTCTACCTGTGGGACCTCCACCTAAGAATATATCACTTTAATCACACCCAACCTAAGATTATCTTAGCTTCAATAATATATATAATTCTCTACTGAGAGTGCTAACCACATGAAGGTGAAAGCTTATTTGGCACCACTAACCTACAAAAAATTGTTAATAAGAAATTAAAAAAGAAATTCATATGTACTACCTAGAAAATATAAAACATTTGGTAAAATTGATTATATATACATTTGAAAATTCAACATACCTACATATTTAAATCCAATGAATCACTATGATCTGCTCTAACCTTGATAGTATCAAGAATATTCATGGTCTAACTCTCAAACTTTCCATAATTTCCTATTTAATAGCCTCCCATGATATTTTTATAATTGAATTTTCATTACAAGAATCAAATTTGAGTAGTACAATATCTTTTTGTGTATTTCAAACTCTTCAAAAAACCATTGATCTGAATGTTTTATAGGATATCATCAAAATCAAGTTCCAGTGACTACCACTAGCCCAGTGGGATAGTGAATGTTTTCTCTATCTATAACTAGGGAAGTCAATTTTTTTCTCTTTCTACATACCAACACAATTAGTAATCAGTTGCCTCTTCATTATCATCATGTCCAATAACTAAAAAAACATTCAATGTATCATAAAAAACAAATTTTAGTGATAATATGAAGATATATAATAAGAATAAATTATACATAATGAAAAATATTCTACCTAGCTACACTAGATCAAATACATGGTCAAAGTCATCTAATGATGTCATATTTGTAAGTTAAAATGCTATTGGAACTTGATATATGTTGATTGTAATTATAGGTTTGGAACTCCAATCATCCACCCACTCTTATGACTCACACTCATTCCAAACAAATTCCACGCATATAGAATAGAAACATACCATGTGTCTCATATGAACAGTTCAAGAACTTACATTTGAGCTATAAAATGAGTGGAGGTCACTTGAACTGGTTAGAGTCATAAATCCTCCTAATTTGCTAAGTTTTCTTCCTCCATTAACTATAAATGTCTAAAAATAGTATAATTTGGCTAAGCACCATGACACATGTTCTCATTACACCATTCAACCATAGTTTTTGCATTTGTCAAATGATCACCCTCTTTAAATTTTAACTCCTCCCTCGTAATAGTTATTTTTACTCATGATCTAGCACTATCATGCTCCATTTTTCCATGGTCAACCCTGGGTGAAACTCCAAATGTGTTCTACACCAATGGTAATGTGCATCCTACTCAACAATTAAAAAAATTGTGCATTTTTGAATTGTGATGTGCAATTATCTGACCATATATAATGTTGATTTAAAGTAATGTTCCTCTGACTCAAATATTCATATAACTTATGAAAATAACCTTGCACATACTCTGAACAATGTGATAGATCATCACTGATATATAAATGTTACTCCCTTAATATTTTTTGTTGATGATCTCTACTATCAAGTGCATACATGAATGTTATATGCACAAATATGGCAACTTGTGATGAGTTGTAATACTATGATTGAACTTCCATTTGGGGTTTGAATGTATAATTTTTTAAAAAATAAACTACTAAAATAATTAAACTAAGTGGTAATATATCCTTTCTTATATTGAAATGTTCATCCAACCATATAGCCCTATGTGCGTGTCTTGTATACCCATAAACAATCTTCTCCCTAAATTTGACCAAAAATTCAAAAATAGGTATGTTTTTTGTACCAATCTCACACCTTTTAGATTATTTACCATCTTTTACTTGATAAGTCACTAATTTATATTTGCTTAAACCAATTAATTTTGTCTAATTGCTCTTGTAATCACCTCATGGATACATTTGTTTTTTTTTGGCAATCCACCACAAATATTGCAATTTCTTTTTAAACATGATTTGTTGTAAAAATAATTGTCCATCCAATATTTTGCAAAAGATAGTTGGAATAAATTTTCTAGATAATTTTGGTGCAAATTCAATGCCACACTCTTGAAAATTGTTTTTAATATGCAAAATATAATGAATATGGTGAAAAACATCATAGTGCATTGAAAATACAACATGTTGCCTACAACAAGTGGTGCATGTGTGATTTATTTTTACATAAAAAGGTTTGGCCATCTCAAAATATCTTTGAAAAATAGAAATTTATGGATGTTTTTTCAAAAATTTAGAGTACAATTGTGTTTGAGTCATATCCAATAAATTTTTTGAATGCAGTTCAAGGTTACAAGAATCAACTCTTATTTTCACTACATCTCTTGTATTAGGCAAAACTCTTGTATTGTCTTTCTAAAATTTAGCAAGAAACTCTTTGAGAGTATCATTTATAAAATGGTCATTTCATAGAATTATACCAGATAATGCTCATAGATCATTGGTATTAGGTTCATTAAGTCTTTCATATCTTTCAATTGATTTTATTAAAGTTTTTCTATTTATGTTAAGCGTTTGACTTGTTTTTGAAACCATTCATTTTTTCCCTATTTGGTCACTTATTTCCCAAGTTATAATTATATGATAGGCAGTATTACAATATTGGGTATGTGATTTTGGTCTTATAGTATGATATGTATCATGTAAATTTTCAAAAATTTCATTGCTTTCATCATTCATGTTAGATGTTCTTAGTCCTAATGTGTACATTATAGGTCTCTTAATCAATTTTATCAATGAAATAAATAATTGACATTTTGTCTATCATAATCCAAATTATAAAATAAAGTATCCCAAATTTGTTGAGATAATCTTATTGAATGGTGATCAAACATTTTTTATGCATTGGTTCTAAAATATTTTCATAGACTTCAATTAAGTACTTGTCTTTTTTACACACAATTTTTGGATGTGTTATTAACGGTGGAATTTGTTGAGAGGGTGTTTCAAAATTGTTATTGCTTTCATTGTTTAGAGGCAGGATGACATTTGCTTCATTATTTATTTCTTCATTATATGTTTCCATGAAATTTTATTGATGGTTAATTTCGTCATTATTTATTTTCATCAAATTTTCTTTATTCATGGGGGGTGAAGCATCATACATAGAATCGTCATCATCAAAATGAAAAACTTGGAACTTTGAATGCAAACTTCCAACATTACCTAATTCATTATTGTCAATTTCATTATTATTAATTTCATTATGGTCAATTTCATCATTATTCAATTCATTATGTTTAATTTCATCATTGTTTAATTAATTATTGTCAATTGGCTAATTATCTATGGCATTTGGTTCATCAAGATTAGGGTTTGTACCTTATCTACCATGAATTTTTTGTATTCATATCTTGTTTTCTCTCTCAAATATTATAATTCCTTTGGTGTTTTATTCTTCAATATATTCGTCTTCCTCTAATGTGATCCATCAGCCATTAAGGATAATTGATAACTTTTAAAATGTGGGGTCAAAATTACATGGGTACCATAGGTCCTAAAGAAGTACATAGATAATGTTTATGGGGACAAAATTCTTGATTTGGGTTATAAATATACATTGAAAAGTTTGCTTAGTCTATAATAATAATAGCATGATCATGTTATTCTTTATACTAGGTTTTGATTCAACATACATATTGAGAACCAAGTTTTGTGTATATTAAGAATAACATGATCGTATTATGTAATAACATGATCACATTATTCTTAATACTCAGTTAGGGATAAACATAGACATTGAGAACCAGGTTTTGTCTATATTAGTAATAATGTGATTTAATTATTAAATAACATGATTGCATTATACTTAATATAGAGTAGGGATTATAGATTAGGGATTAAGGCATTAGTCTATAGGGTTTAGGGATTAAGGATTACAATTTATGTTTTAGGGTTTAGGTATTAGGGATTAGGGTATGTAGGGTTTAGGTTTAAGGGTGTATTTAAGGTCTAATTCCTCTATGCCATGTGTAAACCTAATTTTTACTACAAAGTATTTTGATTGGGACTAAATTAATTAGTAAATAGGGAATGTTTATGGTTTGTAACTTAGGTTATAGTGTTTAGGGTTTATGGTTTAGGGATTATGTTCAGGGTACACAAGGTCAATCCTAAAGATAATTCTTAGTCTAAATGATGTTAATTTGGGATAAGATGATTGGTTCAAGGTTTAAAGAGTTTATATTTATGGTTTAGAGTTTAGGGATTATGAACTTTAAGAATTAGGGCTTGGGTTATAGATTTTAGGTATATAAGGTATAATTATGAAGGTGATTAGGGAAAATTAGATCTGATCAACCCTAAAATCACATTTTATAGTCATGCAATTAGGTTGAAGGGGATCAAAATAGCCCCAATTTACTTTAGATGCACAACTAGGTTATTACTATAAAGGCTAAGTTTTGGCCATAAGTTTAAAACATGTATTTCATGACATCTCATGATAAAATTAGTTATATTATATGGCATGTATGTTTGCAACATGTAATGGGAATTAGGGCATATGACTTATAATTTATGTTTTAGGGATTTAGAATTAGAGCACAGGGTTTAGATTTAAGGACTTGTATAAAATGTCTAATTTCTTTATGCCATGTAAACCTCATTCTTACTACAAAGGATGTTAATTAGGACTAAATCAATTGGTAATTATGGAAAGTTTATGGTTTAAAATTTAGGTTATAGTGTTTAGGTTTTATGGTTTAGGGCTTAGGTTTTAATGTATATATGGTTTAGGGTACACAGAGTCAATCGTAAAGATAATTGAGGATAATTTGAATCACTTGGACCTATTTTTGACTATATAATGTGTTTTTGGGTTGTCATTATACCCCATGCCATTACATAGATTGAGTGAATTAGTCAAATGGGGCAATCAATCATGTGATTTAGGCAAAACTGAGCCCTATGAACTTAATTCTTAGCCTAAATGATGTTAATTTGGGCTAAAATGATTAGTTTAATGTTTAAAGAGTTTATATTTATGGTTTAGAGTTTAGGGATTAGTAAATTTAAGGATTAGGGATTAGGGTTTATAAATTATAATCATGAAGGTTATTAGGGAAAATTTAAGCTCCATTAACCTAAATCTATGAGTAAAGAATGTGATTTTGATCTCAATTAGCCCCCACATCATCACATATAGAGACAATTAATTCAATTGTGGTTTAATGAGTGATGTGATTTTGACCAAGTTTATCCCTATGAACCCAATTTTTACCATCTATAAAGGGTGTTAATTAGGGCTAAATTTATTGGTTTAGGGTTTAGGGTCTATAATTTAAAGGGTTTGGGGTTTAGGGATTATGACTGAGGGTTTAAGGTAAATGGTACAAGGTTTAAGGTTGAAGTTAAATGGTACAAGGTTTAGGGTTTAAAATATCAGATATAGGATCCAATCACTAATGTAATTGAAGAATATTTGAGTTGCTTGTTCACCTATTTATGATAATTACCTTCATGTTTGCATTTATAATAAATGTAGGGTCAATTAATCCATGTACATGTTGCATACATGTTATTCAAATGATTGAGCCATAAATTTGGTTTAGGGGCTTAATTTTACCCAAATCACACCCCTAATTACAAAAATTGACTAATTGGAACAATTCATGATAAAATCAAACTTTTAATTTTGCCCCGAATCATATCTTACTCTTAAAGGGGTTCAAATTGGCCTCAAATGCCTCTTCGATTAAATGAATCAACTCTTTGGTTAATTATATATGACATGGAATTAAGGTTAATTTTACTCCAAATCACATCATATACAATTTAAACTAAGTTCATGTGGCTCATTTTGACCCTAATTACCTCCATAATTTAATTAATCAACATTTGCATTCATTAGCTGATGACTTTAAGTTTATTAATCTCAAAACCACATTCTATACATGTAGAACTTGTATATAAGTAAATAATGTTTATTTGATTCAATCGAGCTAATGAAATTGGAGTTGATCAACCCCCAAATCACATTTTATAGTCATGCAATTAGGTTGAATGGGCTTGAACTATCCCCAATTTACTTCAGATACACAACTAGATTGGTACTCTAAAGGCTAAGTTTTGGTCATAGGTTTAAAAAATGCATTTTATGACATCTCATGATAAAATCAATTATATTGTAAGGCATATATGTTTGCGGCATGTAGTGGGCATTAGGGCATATGGCTTATAATTTATGTTATAGGGATTATGGATTAGGGCATAATGTCTAGGTTTAAGGACCTCTATATAACGTCTAATCATTTTATGTCATTTAAACCTAATTCTTACTATAAAGTATGTTAATTGGGACTAAATCAATTGGTAAATTGGTAAAGTTTATGGTCTATAATTTAAGGTATAGTGTTTAGGGTTTAGGTTTTAGGGCTTAGGTTTTGATGTATACATGGTTTAGGGTACACAAGGTCAATCGTAAAGATACTTGAGGATAATGTGAATCACTTGGGCCCATTTATGACTATAGAATGTGTTTTTGGGTTGTCATTATACCCTATGTCATCATGCAAATTGAGTGAATCAGTCAAATAGGGAAATCAATCATGTGATTTAGGCCAAACTGAGCCTTGTGAACTTAATTCTTAGTCTAAATGATGTTAATTTGGACTAAAATGATTGGTTCAAGGTTTAAAGAGTTTATATTTATGGTTTAAACTCTAGGGATTAGTGCTTAAACTCTAGGGATTAGGGTATAGGTTTTAGGGTATATAAGGTACAATCATGATGGTGAATGGGGAAAATTTGAGATACTTGAACCTATATCTATGAGTAAAGAATGTGATTTTGGGCTCAATTATCCCCCACATCATCACATTTTGAGCCAATTAAGTCAATTGTGGTAATGAGTGATGTGATTTTGACCAAGTTCATCCCTATGAACCTAATTCTTAATACATATAAAGGATGTTAATTGGGGATAAATTTATTAGTTTATGTTTTATAATTCAAAAGGTTTGGGGTTTAGGGATTATGGCTTAGGGTTTAAGGTAAATGGTACAGGGTTTAGGGGTTAAGTTAAATATTATAGGGTTTAGGGTTTAATTTAAATGGTATAGGGTTTAGGGTTTAAGATATTAGATATAGGGTCTAATCACTAAGGTAATTGAAGAAAATTTGAGTTACTTATTCACCTATATGTGACAATTACCTTAATGTTTTCATTTATAGTAAAATTAGGGTCAATTAAGCCATACATGTTCCATACATGTTATACAATTGATTGAGCCATAAATTTGGTGTACAGGCTCAATTTTTCCCAAATCATTCCCCTAATTGCATAATTTGACTAATTGGATAAATTCATGATAGAATCAAACTTTTAATTTTACCGCAAATCATATCTTACTCTTAAAGGGGTTCAAATTGACCTCAGATGTCTCCTTAATTCAATGAATCAACTCTTTGGTTAATTATATATGACATGACATTAGGGTTAATTTCACTTCAAATCATATTGAATATACAATTTAAAATACATTCGCATGGCTCATTTTAACCCTAATTACCTCCATAATTGAAGTATTCAACATTTGCATTCATTAACTAATGACTTCAAGTTTATTGAGCTCAAAACCACATTCTATACATGTAGAACTTGAATATAAATAAATTATGTTTCTTTGCTTTAATCGAGTTAATGAAATTGGAAATGATCAACCCCTAAATCACATTTTATATTCATGCAATTAGGTTGAAGGGACTCGAAATAGTCCCAATTTACTTCAGATGCACAACTAGATTGGTACTCTAAAGGCTAAGTTTTGGCCATAGGTTTAAAAAATGCATTTTATGACATCTCATGACAAAATATGTTATATCATAAAATTTATAATGAGTTACACCTTAAAACCAAGTAATTATAAGTGATCAAGTCAACATATTAAAATGCCTATAAATTTTTTAAAGTCTAATGTGATACCATGACACCTTAATTCATTATCCAAGGTTAGGGAACTTTCCCATATAACATGAAATAACACCACTATTAGGGAACTCAAACACATATAAGGTCATATATAAAATTTGAGGTAAAGAGCAAATTTGGGTTTTTGGGTATTATGAATATATAATATGATTATTTTATTAACATGATCATGTTATTAAATAACGTGATCACATTACTAATGTGGTTTATAACATGATCATGTTAATACCACGATCATATTATTAACATGATTTCATTATTAATGTGATTGTTATATTTGAATTTTAATTAAAATCCCATACCTTTTGGCTTGGGAATGGTTTGGATTCCCAAGCCTAAGGCTTGGACCTTTCAATCTATAGTCGAGTCCAAGAGTTATGATAAAAAACAACAAAATTTATATTTTATCACCAAATACACTATAAATTTCAACATGAAAATTCAAAAACTTAATACCATTTCAATGAGCATGCTCTCCTCTTTCTAAAAATATGATTTTTTATAGTTTTTGGACTAATTTAAGTTTCAAACTATGTTGATTTCTAACTATACCTTTTTTAGGCCACCACATACTACAAACATACATGCCTATACATGTTCATTTAATTTGTATTTCATTGATCCAATTGAAAAAAAAATTATATGGTCATAATCTAGGCCTAATTCTACACACATTAAAAAAAACTAGTTTTCATTTTTTTAGGTAGGTGCATCACATAGACAACTATCCATTTTTTGTCAGTTTTTAGGATCTATTTACTTGAAAAATTCATTAAAAAAAGTATTCATTGAAAAAATATTAAAAAATATAGGTCAAAAACTAGAATATATTATCTAAATTTTTCCCAAATTTTTTCAAAGAATATTAAATGTTGCTCAAAAAATGGTGCACCACACAACCATCTATCTACTTTGTTTTCATAAAAAATAGGAGTTCCTCTTCAAATTTTAGATGTTTGAAATAGTTATATACTTAGCCATTTTGAAAATAATTTAGCATTTTAGAAACTAGACTCAAAATTATACATTTTATGTTCTTACACCATCTTCAAATTTGGAGTGTAGATATCTCAAATTTATCAGAGTTGTTGCCAGAATTTGGATAATGCGAGTGCAATGGAGACATGATCACATGAGTTGAAGCAAGTGCACACCACATAGATGCTAAAGCAATTTAAAATTAACACAATAAAATAAATTTCACAAGACAAAATGGAGAAAACCAATATATGATTAACATGAGATGGCCAAAGTGAGGACTACAAATAAGAGGGTACATAACTCCTCCACAAAAGGTGGACAAGGCACCCCAAGAATAGACTATAACTCCTCCATGAAAGGTGGTGACAAGGTGCTAAGAATAGAGAAGTAACTCCCATCAATGGAGTTACTTATGACACCTATGACACATCTATGACACACACCTCCACATAAGCTAGCCTATCCCATAAATGTAGGAAAACTCCATGTATGCACAAGAAATACAATTTTCCTAATTAATAAATAGGGAAAAATAAAAACCTACACTAATACCCCCCCCCCATAAGCACAACTTAGGTGGGCAGTGTGGAAATATAAAATAGGTCCCGGCAACTAGGCCTGATGAGGTACCCATGTACAAATGCAATCTCCCATAAGATAGAGAAAAAGAGAAAAACCATAGAAAAAAACTCCCCCCCAAAAGAGAGACATAAAAGAAAGAATAGGCTAGAAGGCCCCCCTGAAGATGATGCTGCTACAAATGTAGACTGCACCCCAAGAAGAGATCATAGATGAATGAACTTGCTCTTAGTGAAAGGTTTGGTGAAGATGTATGCAACCTGCTTTGAAGACTGGAAAAATATCAAGTCAATGACCTAGTTATGAATAAGCTCATAAATGAAATGCATGTGAATATCTATGTACTTGGTCCGCTCGTGCTGAACTAGATTCTTGCAAATCTGAATGGTACTCTGGTTGTCACAATAAATGATGGTGGGTTGCCTGATAGAAATGCCAAACTCAGAAAGAATCTCCTGAAGCCAAATAGCCTCAGTAGCTACATTAATAGCTCCCCTATACTCTACCTCTATGGATGATATAGCAATAGCATTCTGCTTCTTGCTAGACCAACTAATAAGACCAAAACCTAGAGAGAAACTATAACCAAAAGTAGACTTACGAGTCTGTGAATTGCCAGCCTAGTCTGAATCTGTATATCCAACCAAGTCAACCTCTATGCCAAATCTATAATGAATCCTATATCTATGTGAACCCTGTATGTAATGCAAGATCCTCTTAGCTACTTTCTAATGTAGCTCATGAGGTTCTTACATGAATTTAGAGACAAGTCCCACTGTATATGATATGTCAGGCCTAGTGTGAGTCAAGTAGATGAGACTACCAACAATTTGTCGATACCGAGTGGCATCAACCAATGGTGAAGAACAATCAGCCTCAAGGTTGACTCCTAATAGAAAGGGAGTCAGAGATGGCTTGCAATCAGCCATGTGGAATTGAGCCAATAAGTCAAGAGCATACTTAGGCTGTGCAAGAGAAATCCCTAAATCTGACTGTGAGATATCGATGCCAAGGAAGTAGTGCAACAACCCAAGTCTGCCATGTCAAATCTATCTTGAAGAGATGCCTTCACCACTACAATATCCAATGAAAAACTCCCAGTGATCAAAAGGTCATCAACATATAGAACCAAAATCAAGAGTGAATCATCCTGTTGTAAGAAGTAGACATTGGGATCAGAATGGCACCTAGTGAAACCCACTGTGAGAAGGAAAGAATCCATCTTGGCATACCAAGCTCAAGGGGCCTATTTGAGGCCATAGATATATTTCTTAAGTCTGCATACTAAGGAAGAATCTTGAACAAATCTTGGTGCCTGCTCCATGTAGATCTCCTCCTCTAGGTCTCCATGAAGAAAGGCACTCTTCACATCCATCTGATGCACATCCCAACCATGTGTTGTGGCAATAGCCAAGGTGAGTTAGATAGGAGTCATCTTTGCAATGGGTACAAAGGTCTCTAAGTAGTCAATGCCTGCCACCTGTGAGAAACCCTTGGTGACCAATCACACCTTGTACTTATCAACCAACACATCTACTGCAAACTTAGTCTGATATATCCACCTACATCAAACCATCTTTCTTTCCTTAGGAAGTGAAGTCAAATCCCAAGTGTGATTTTTGATTAAGGAAGAATATTCTTCCTCCGTAGCACTATCCCACTCAGGTACCCCTGATGCCTCTCGAAAAGTCTGTGGATCTGAAACTATAGCAAAGAAGGCATGTGGATCTCTCTAAAAATCCTCCCTAATACATCTGTCATCTGCGGGATCTCCTACCCAAGTGCCAACACTCTCAAGTGTCTATCTAGCCCAAAGTGGCCTGAAAGTGGGTGAGTCAGGTGCTAACTCCTCATCTTTTGACTGACTAGAGGTGGATGACTCTACATAACTATCCTCACTATCTAAACTCGAAGAAGAAGAAGAAGATGTCTCTAGTTCAAGAACCTGTTGTGGCTAATCTGAATCTGATGAGGAATCATCATGAAGAAGTAGATCTGATGAGGGAGAAGAAGTGTCAAGTGTTGAGTCTCTAGGACTCTCTTAAAAATGGACACTTCTCTCAATGAATAACTCATGAGTGACTAGATCTAGAAGGTGATATCACTTAATACCATCTAGATTTCCTACAAAGATGCAAGGCTTGGACTGATGTTCCATAGCTTTGCATTTCTTCTTTAGAATGTGGGCCATGGCTGGGGATCTAAAAACCCTAAGGTGCTTAACATCAAGTTTCCTTTTATGCCAAGCTTCAAAGGGTGTTATCCCTTTCAAAGCTTTGTGAGGAACACTATTTTGAATGTAGCAAGCACAATTGATGGCTTCAGCCCAGTACTATGGTGCTAAGGATTTGGAGTGAATCATATAGCTACCCATCTCTTTCAAGAATATATTCTTGTATTCTACAACCCCATTCTGTGAAGGACTATAAGTGACTGTGCACTGCAAATCAATCCCCTCTGTGGTGAAAAACTGCTCAAACCTGATGCTGACATACTCCCCTCCATTATTAGTTCGAAGAACCTTGATGGATTTCTCACTCTGTTTCTCAACAAGAGCCTTGAAGTCTAGAAAATTTTCAAACACTTCAGACTTTTGTTTGAGAAAATATATCCAAGTGTACCTAGAGAAATCATCAATGAAAGTGAGGATGTACTTGGCCCTTGTGAAAGATGGTTTGGGAAAGGGTCCCATAACATCACTGTGGACTAACTCCAAAGGTTGTGAAGCCCTCCAAGCTTTGCCTTTGTCAAATTTTGCTTTAGGATGCTTCCTAAGGGAGCACCCCTCACAAAGTCCTTTTGAGAATTAGACACAAGGCAAGCCAATGACCATGTCATGTTTGCAAAGTTGCTCAAGGTAGCGGTAGTTAAGGTGGCCAAACTGCTCATGCCATAATTTTCTAACTCCATCTGAATGAGTCATTAATGTTGTTGGAGAAGAATCTGATGTAAAATGTGAGAAGGTGTATAACTTTGCTTGGTGATCTACCTTACCCACTACAGTATCACTATGCAACTCTCTAATAGCCACTGAATCTAGTGAAAACTCAACTCTCATGCCTCAACCAATGTGAGTGATTTGGTACACTGATAGGAGATTGGTTGAAAGAGAAGGAACACTTAGAACATTATTGAATGTTCCTCCTTCCATTTCAACTGACCCTCTCCCTATAATAGAAATTGAAGTGTCATCACCCAAACTAATTGAAGTCATGTTACAAGGCTCTAAAGATGAAAACTCAACTAGTAAATAGCCCATGTGGTGAGAAGCACCCGAGTTGATGACCCATGAAGATGTAGAAGCTGTTGTGGCTACAAGGGCCTTGCCCTTTTCTTTCTCCTTACCCTTGCCTTTTGCCTTGGTAGAATCTTGGGTAGATGAATTTTGTTTGATGGACTCAAGAACACCTATGTTGTTCTTCTCTAGAAGATCAGTTAAGTGATCTATTTGTTTCTTCATGCATTTGGGTTCATCATGCCCTATCTTTTTACAATAGGCACACTTAACCTTCTCCTTCTTAGGTTTACCATTGGAATATGAAGACTCAGTGTTGTTTTTGGCAGGATTGTTGTTTTCTTTCTTCTTCTCCTGGTCCTTATTCTTTTTCTTCTTCTCCTTTATTGAAGTTTTGTCCTTACCATTTCTAGCTATCAAAGCTTGGTGTTGAGTAGACTTCACTGTGCCCATTTGAATTAGCTTATCTTGCTCCCTAGTCAAGTTGGCAATGAATGAATCCAAATAAGGCATTTTTGTTGTAGTGCCAAGGGCACTTTTTGTGGCATGGAAAGTGGAGACAAAGACTGAATAGCTTGGACCGAACTTTGTGAGAATAGAAAGTATGAGTTGATCATCTTTCTTCTCTATCCCACATTCTTTCAATTGCAATATAAGGGCCTTAAACTTAGTGAAGAAGTCCTGTAGGGTGTCAAAGTTGCTAAGACTTAAACTTATGAGTTCATTTTCGAGCTCATGACCTCTCATCTCATCAAGCTTCCCAAATAACTTTTATAAGGTGTCCCATATGTCATTGGGAGTCTGGGAGGATTCTAGATGGGAGAGAAGTTTTGGAGACACAGACAAGCTCAGTAATCCATAGGCTTCATCACTACGGTTGTACCACTTGATCTTTTCAGCATCAGTGTTGGGTTCTACTTCAATACCCATGGTGATCCTATACAACCCTTTGCTTCTAAGAATGATTGACATTTTAACCTTCCATTCATGATATTTGAAGAGTGTTAGGGGTTCAAGTTGAAAAGAATCTATTTTTAGCTGAATTAAGGTGAAGTTGTGTTGATTGCAAGTTGTGAATTTATGCAAAAAGGAGAATGAAAGCAAAGATTTGCAAGTTGTGAAAGCAATCACACCCCCCCAAAAAAAATATATATTGAGCCCCCTCCAAATATGCAAGTGCACACTCAAAAGACATTGGACTCAGTCAAGAATGTGTCTTAGAGCAATCAGTGCAAGACTAAAGCAAACAGGATGTCAGAATCAGCCGAAAATGCGTCTCGAGAGACCCAAATTTTTGGCACTTTATAAACTAGTGTGTTTTTGACAAATAATAAAGCTATGCTATGGAGAATTGAATTATAAATACTTTTTCAAAAAATGGCACCCAAATCTAAGCTACCATTTACAAGATATTAAAGGTTTAATTTTCTCATAAATTAGTGTTTTTGCAAAAAAAAGCACTGAAACATTAAAAAAATGCCTATTTTGAGAAATAAAGTGGCCTCTTACCACTCGTTGGATTTAGAAAAAAATGAGGAATCTAAAGGAGGTTTGTGTGGCAGGGAATTGGCCTCCCACCAACTCGGGCCTCACCCTTCGTCTTCAACAGGCGAAGATACAAGTTTAAAATGAAAACCCCCAAATTACAAAACTGTCTATAAAATTGAATATTCAGTCAAATTGATTGATTTTTGTTTTATCAAGTCAATTTTAACTAAAACTAATGAAGCATAGATAGAAATGAAGGATGCCACATGTCCAAGGGGTGCCACATGGGATGCCAAGCAAGGAAGGGGTATCAAAAAATGCACAATCTAGAATTTTGACTCAGAAAAGACAAAAAATAAATGTGCGGACCTGTGCTAGAGACCATATGGCTTGATGTGTGGCAGAACTGAAGGTGATTTGCTGGAGACTGGCATGTTGGAAGGATAGAGGCTGAAGGCATTATAGAAGTTGGCATAGAAGCTTGTTGTTTTGGACGTCGCACTACCTGTTTTAGATGCTATACAAAGAATGGCATGGCAAAAGTGAAGGATGTTGAAGTTGGCATAGACTATAAGTACTTGAACCTATAGATTTGTGCACCATATGGCCTTTTGCTACTGGAATTGAAGTTGACTATTGACCAAAATGTAGAAGCTTGGTGCAGCTAAAGGTTGGCACAGAATGCAGAAGCTTGGTGTGGACTGTAGTAGAATGTATGCTCTACCAGATGAGTGTTGCTCCTCCCTCTACTGCTCTACACAAAAATGGTGCCCAAGAATAGAACCAGCACCTAAAGTGAAAATAGCCAAGACACCCAAAGGCCAAGGATCCCAAGGAAACTAACCAGAAATTATATATATTTTTTTATTTTAGATCAAATCTAAAAAATAAAAAAATAAAGAGAACTCCACTTCTCTTGATTTCAAAATGAACTAAAAGCATAACCAGACACATGATTACCATTCTTGCTCTGATACCATATTAGAATTGTTGCCAGAATCTAGATAATGTGAGTGCAATGGAGACGTGATCACACGAGTTGAAGCAAGTGCACACCACATAGATGCTAAAGAAATTTGAAATTAACACAATAAGATAAATTGCACAAGACAAAATGAAGAAAACCAATATCTAATTAACATGAGATGGCCAAAGTAAGGACTAAAAATAGGAGAGTACATAAGTAACTCCTCCACAAAAGATAGACAAGGCACCCCAAGAATAGACTGTAACTCCTCCATGAAAGGTGGTGACAAGGTGCTAAGAATAAAGAAGTAACTCCCATCAAGGGAGTTACTTATGACACCTATGACACATCTATGACACACACCTCCACATAAGCTAGCCTATCCCACAAATGTAGGAAAACTCCATGTATGCACAAGAAATATAATTTCCCTAATTAATAAATAGGGAAAAATAAAAACCTACACTAATAAAATTATCTACAGAAGTTCAATTTTTTTAAATTTCAAGAAAATCATGTCCACGAGTGGGCCTTTTTTTGTCCCCCAACTTTGTGAACTTGCCCTATTTTATCCAAATGGAATTCACACTTTATGATTTTTATTATGTAATTTGTCTCTTTCTCCTTATTTCTCTTATATATCTATTTTTATTACATTGAATGTATGTAAATAATAGTTGTATGACATGCTTGTTTACTTAACCAGAGATTTGATGTTAGCTTTTGTGCTTTGTAAGTACATTGGATCTTATATTATCATCTCATTTTTTATTATTCTTTGTTCCAAAGTGGATTGACCACCTTTTTCCCCATAAATACTCTTATATATTTTTGATGATTACACCTACACCTTTGCAAGATTCTTGGTAACATCTATATTCTTCATTTCTCTTTTCTTAAAACATTGTAATATTGAAATTCCTCTCAAAGGAAGTTGTCATCAAGGGGGATTATTATGTAATTTCAACTCTCTTATTTGTTTTTAAGGTTTTTTCCCCCTTTTGTAACCTTTTTTTTAAACTTAAGGGGGAATGTTAGATATTAATCTTTATTTACGTTCACTTTAATTATCCTAAGTCAATTTAAGTGTATGTAGGTTTTCTCATTATTTAAATTTTTCATTTATATATTCTAAATTTTATGAGGTGTCACACCTCTTTTGTACATTTTGAAATGAATATTGGAGTTTCATGTCACATTTAACTCCTTCCACACTTTTCATGCACTTTCCCCTCACCTCATGGGAACTAGTGACATTATGAACACACTAACAAGGTTATATAAGGTCATGATGGAGATTATTTTTAAATATTTATTCTTTCCTCACTTTATTCAAAGAGATCTCTCTTAATCCCTCTCACATTTAAAGTTTTTTTATGATGGTAAACAAAGGGGTTTTTTGAATTAGGGACCCAACCTTGTACAAGAAGCCAACACAAAAGGCTTAGTAGCCTAGAATTTCAATAAAGATTATAATAAGACAAAAAATCCAAAAATAACACAAAATATATAGCTAAGACCCTTATAATTCATTTTCCTTTCTCTATCTGAGGGTCATATTCATAAGTTCTAACTTACCTTGGCCTTTCTTATTTTTTTACTAATAATAGTCCAATCCCCTCCCTCTTCAAGATAGATTAGAATGGATATTTATAAATAATCCACTAAATTCAACTCTTTCAATGACATCTGAACCAAAGGATATCTTCTTGAATATGGATCTATACTATCTATTTATTATGGCAAAACTTTATTTTCTTTGAGAGGAGGTGTAATATCTATCCTAGGTTCCACTTGGGACAAATCCAAATCATCATCTGGATTTTCCAAATTATTCTTAGAACTCATTTCTCATTATCATTTCCAATAAAATAATGCTCAAAGAGGGTATCCCTACACTAATATTCCCTTTTATTATGCTTAGATATGTTATAAGAAGTGACTAGGTGCCCTATTTCAAAACAATTTTTGCATCTAAAAGGAAAACTTTCATAATCCAAAGATTGTTTCCATACTTGATCCTAAAATTTTAATTCAATAAACTCAAGAAGATCTTTGAAAACATAAAAATTAACCAAAATTTGAGTAAAAGTAGTATGATAGAGATATTTGGAGTCAATAAATAAAAATGCGCCAAATGAATTGCCTATGGATTTAAAACATAAATATATCCAAAACTGTAATGGTAAATAAGGTAGCCTCACTAAATTGGTCTGACATTAAAATCCTTAATGTGTGGGTTAAATTATGAAATCTATAGATTAAAATTAAGGATGTTCTTACCCCATGACCAAATGGGTATCTAAAACAACATATTCATTTCCTCTAAGAGGTTAAAATAGACAATATAAAAGCCTCTAGCACATGGTATTTTTTTTAAATTACCATGCATCAATGGATTGCAGTTATATTTAATCCAACCATTGAGGTTAGATAGAGTGGGTCATAGGTTAGAGAAGTGGCATATCATTCTTGAGCTAGACAATTCCTCTTCTCTCTAATAATTCCTATAACTATTCTCCTTAAAAGGAAATTGAGGGATTAACTTTAGCTAAGACTAAGGGCTTAATATCATTTTATTTGTTATTAGATACAATGACAACATAATAATGGAACAAAATAGCCTCCCCTAATTGTGTCCCTGGTTTCAAAATGCCACCATCTAAGAACCCTATATTTAAATCATCCCCATCAATTTCTATCATGTTCTAAAATCCACCACCTCTGGTCTGATCTGAGGAGGTAGATTTAGCATTGGCTATTGGTATTTTCCCATTATCTTCCACTAAATCATCCTACCTTTTTTTATTGGTAGAACTAGTCCAAAGCTACAATCCCCCCATATATTTTCATCTTCTTTAGTCAATTCATCCTAGACTTTCAAATTAATAACATCTCCTCAATTCAATCACACCACCACTGAACCATTGATACATGTGGAAGAAACCCTAATAATCATATCCATGAAACCCTAACTTTCTTTTATTAATCAATCTCACTTTTGAATTTCATTCTTATTATCTATTCTATTTTATTATACTAATATTTTAATTGAATAATATTGGTTTGTAAGCCTTCTTAATGCACGTGGGGTTTTATTCTATTGATTTGATTTTCCCACTTAGCAACTTGTGTCTTACATTTATGGTTTGGATTAATTTTAAGTTATATTTAACTTTTGAATTCATTCATTTATGTTTTTAACATTTTTTTCTAATTATCTTGGAATATATTCCTTCAAGAGATAAGGGGGGATAGGTTTCCTCCTTGGAGTGAACATCTATAACATTGTTTTTTTTTTCCAAAATAGATTCCATTCCAAGGCCCTTTTCATATTTTTTATACCTTATATTTTATTCCTTTCCTCTTTTTCTTAAGAACTAGAATGACAAATCCTAAATCCAAATTCTCATCTTCATTTTATTTGTCCCTTTATGAGTTGTTCTTCATTCTTATGAATTTTACCTCCCCCATTGCATCCCTTAACCCTTCCACTTCTAATCCTCCCTTATCTTTATTATCATTCAACCAACCTTAATTACTTTATTTTTCATCTATCCATCACTTTTATTTTAGTATGTTTACTTCCTCCTTGTTATCCACCATTTTTTTACTATCAATATCCAACTCTTCAATAACAACATCAATATTTCTCTAAGCCAACCCCCCAATTGGTATTTTTTATTCTCTAACCCTACTTAGCTAGGATTTTCCTCTTCTCTAACCCTACCTTCCTACCTCTTCTATTTCTCATTATTATCTTCTAAAGTATTATTTTCTGTAAAAATGATATTTTTTTACCCCCCTTTTTTCAGTTATCCAAGATCTATCTTTCAGTTCCTCTTATTTTCTTCTTTTACACAAAATATTATGATATCCAACCGATCTTCATTATTCCTTTACCTCTTCATCTTGGTCAATTTTACCAACATCCTTATTACTTGACGCATTTTTTTGGGTCTATATTTTACCCTTCAACTTGATTTGATAAAAAAACATTGTGAAACACTCTTCTAACCTAGATCCACTTCTTAGAAAAACTTTTCTTAAATTTTCTAACCTACCTACCATAATGTTTTTTAATATTCCTAAAAGGAATGAATATAACATATTTTCAAATAATTTTCATATTATAATTTATATATAAATTATTTTCCTTTAAATTAAGAGAAATAGATCTTTAAAAAGGGGATTTTGGATCTTTAGCTAACTTAACTCTCGAATAAATTTAATACCTTCTATTTCTAATTTGGGTTATATTTCATAAAATCTTCCCAAAGATTTACCTATCTCTTTTAAGATCTCTAGATTCAAATACTCAATGGGCAGGGCCTAAAGCTTTACTCGAATTTCCTTTTATATGATTTCCCACTTATCATCTAGAAATTTCTCTTTCCATGGTTGTGCATAAATATTTTGATCCTTTATATCTTATATTCCTTCTCTTAAAATATTATCTTTATGCACCTTATCTATGGATTTTTCCATAAATCATCCCTTTGTAAGATAGGATTTTTTTAATAGATTCACCCCTTCCCAATTATCTAGCACCCATCTTTCTAGAAAATATGTTTCAAAGATTTTCCCACTACCTTTCCCAAGACTGCCTCCATCACTAGATCTATTCATTATTTTTATCTAAATCTTTATTTATGTTAATATTCGTTATTTGTATTGATTATTTGTATACCAATTTATCTGTCATATCCATCCTTTTCCTTCCTCCATCTTTTAAATCTTTAAATAAAATATTGTTGTCTAAGGGTATAAATGAAGTGGTAAATTATGATTCTCTACCAAACTTCTTGAATTCAGCTTCAGATTTTTTAATTTCTCTCTTTTATTTGTATATTTTTTCTTTATCCCAATCTAGATTTGACTCTAGATTCGA
>JARHVA010005349.1:1130000-1165000 GCA_037957365.1 Torreya grandis
GGAGCTGAAAACTATGACTTAAAATTGAATTTTTGCTATATTGGAAACTATTATTGTGGATACATAGAAATAATTAAAATTAAAAAGTGTTATACATAGATGCATGCTAAAACTGAAAAGTAATTTTTGGTATTTGAATAAATTGTAACATTGTCATATAATATAAAATATAACATTGTCATATAATCTAATATGAAATTCTAAACTTTTATAATTTCCTATTCTAGGTACTTGAGCCACTTCAATATTGCACCAAAGCCCAACCATTTCAATTCTTGCAAGTACTTTAGCCACTTGAATACTACATCGAAACCCATCCACTTCACTATTGCACTGAAAAATGTTAAACAAGTAGATTTATAAGATATATAAATACAAATATAGAAAATAGCACATGAACACTACATTAGGATTACTCAACCACACAGTGATATATATTCCATTTGACTTTGCCTAGTGGCCCACAATAAGCTAAAATGACAATTCCAAGTGAAATAAGATTTAAAAATTCAAAATAGACAAACTACAAACAGAATTCCATAAAAACAAATAATGAACTAAAAATCCTATGCTATGAATAAAATTTTAAATAGGGAGGAAAATGCTAAATATATGACACTAAAATCTGTAGATATTACAACTATCCATGTGCATAACTTATGATATAATTTGATAAGAGTAAAACCATAAACTAAAGATTCATACAATCATCATTGTTCAATGTATTTTAATTGGCTGGTATCTAAATTAAAAAAAATGATGATTTATTTCGCATTAGTGTGGAAATCAAAAGAATAATTTTCCCTTGTTGCTTAATACAAAGTATGCCATAAAACTCATATCATAGATTTTTGGGAAAATGTATAATAGATGGACTATTGATATAATTGGATAGATGGTATATGGTAATATATTAAAAAAAACATTTGTATTAGTCAAATTAAAAATCATAATATTTGATATGTATATAATTTTATTAAAAAATCAACACAGTGTAATTCTACGAAGAGTGCTTACCTATTTATTGTTTGTTATTTTTTATTAATATCATTAAACAAAATATTTTTCATAGGCTAGTGTTAACTTGATCTGTATTTTCTTCATGTAATATAGGGGTCATTATTCTTGTGTCTCTATCTACATTGAATCTATTTTTTGTGTTTCAATTTGTTCAACTAAAAAGTAAATGACTATTGTTAATATACAACCCAAATAAGGGTTAAATGTTTCATCATGTAGAGTAATTTTTGCATGATTGTAATGACAAATATGAGGCAACTCTTACTCCATGCCTATCTGATTCACCTATTTATTTCCTTATCCACAAATTAGGTGCAATTTTTTACTGGATAAAATCCATTGTTAAATTAGTGTATAACTCTCACAACAAAGAAAAAATAAAAACCCTTTTAAAATTAGTTAAAAAACTTATTTTCATAAAATTTAGACTACAATCTTATGTGTATAAGATTGAAGACATTGATAGAACATAAATCATACTTTTATTTCCTAATAATTGATTATAAGAAGTAACCCACAAACAACATCTCATTGAAAAGTTTTTTTTGAAAGAGGGGGATCTAGACCAGCCTTTATTGTGTTGAGATTTGAGGATTTGGATGGCATTGATGACAGCAATAAAGAAGGATTCTAGTAGTCAACTTTGGTTCCAATGTTCAAGTATCATGTTTTTAATATTAAGGTTTGTAGGTATTTAGAAGGCCATGATAAGGGACATTGCAGAGGGTTCTTAAACCCATCGAATATCTCCACTGATCAGTGTGTTCAAGATTTTGGGGTCACCATTCCTATAGGTCTTACTGAGGCTTCCTAAAATGCTTTTCTCCCTAGTTTCCTTGTTAGGTTTCATTCATCCATTGAATTTTCTGCTAAGAAATATTCTTTGGATGGATCTATGGATAAAGATATTTCTTCCTTGACTATAAAAATCCTGAATAACCTTAACAAAATACACATAGCTACACACTCTATGAACATAAACCCTAAAAAATAGTAACAAAGCATTATTTATAAAATACAATGCCATATTTAGCATATTTCATGCCATAATGAATAAAGGGAACAATAAAAATGGTTTTGACCTTACAACCATGATGATTCTCAGGGTGCATAGGTTCACCAACAAACACAAGCAAAAATCAAATCCTTCCTTACTTAGCTTCACACTAGATGTGATGTTGCCTACAAAGGTACAACTACCCTCTACTCATCATCCCTTGCATTCTCTTATTTGACATGCATCCTCCATCTACCTTTATAAATGGCGAACACGTCTCTTCTATTACCAAAGGAATCAGGGAAAACTTAAATGAAATACAATCACCTAATTCATCGCATGCCAATCCACTATTTAGTATTTATCACTAACTGGGAAATATTAAAAAAAAAATCCACCTCTAAACATAAGAACATTATTTCCACATATCAACATTAACATTACCTTATTGGCTAATAAAAGGGAGTAGATAATAATAATAACTTAAAGAAAAAACAATAATACTCATCAGGTACTAACAATAGTATAATATAACAAGTACAAACCATGAAATTATCGATAATGAGTCATGAATTATAATCCAAAAACCATCCATATAAATCTAATCCCATATATAGGGTTGCCAAAAAAAAATCTAGGTGCTCCTACCACCAAACACCACATCAATTTAACATAGAGGCTTATTTTTCTAATTAATTTAGCAATACATTAATGCACAAGTTAACCATGGATAATAACACCATGACACAATTGTATGATAAACTATTCACAACTACTTACCATGAAAAAACTACATAATAAACAATTTCCATTCCCATTACAAAGCATGCTTATCTCCCTATGACCTATCTACATGCAACATTTTTTGTGAAGACTATAAATGGATGAAATCTTCAATACCATCTAGACACCATGAAATCATTGAGATTATGTCATATTTATTACATGTCATATATGACCACACCCCAAAAAAATTGGTCCGTATACACCAAATGAAACCATAAAAATATGGTAATTTAATATATATATATATATATATATATATATATATATATATATGAATTTTATCTAAAAATTATTATTTTTTAAATCTACAATATAAGGGATGAAATTGGATTGGAGTTCCCTTCCTGCTTCATAACTCTTCTCTTTTAGGAGGTACTAAATATCCTCTACGTAGTTCTTAGTAGAGTTACTTTTGTAAATGATCTCATGTTATTGGTTCTCTTTAGAGGTGTTACTCTCCCCCATCAATTCAACATAGAGGTTGGGGCTCTTTGCCCTCCTCAGTAGGTACAAAAGTGGGGTTCTCCACCTCCCATGAACTAACACCGGTGGATTTTTCCCCATGGGAATTTTTAGAGTGGTAGACTTCAACCCTCATCAGATACCTACACTATGGCCTCTTCTAGTTAAAATCCCCCTCCCCCTCCCCCCCAATCGATATATTTCCATTAAAATCCATAACACCCAATTTGGACTCTCTTGTGAAAGATGTGGTTACTTTAAAGTCTCCTTTGTCACATTCTCAGTGAACTAATACCTCTATGAATAGTTTCTACTTTAAATCAATGGAATTGTGACATGTTTTGATCACATTGCCTTTATGGAATGGAGTTCCCATTTATTCCATGTCCATCCTAAACATTTTGGACATGTGGACTTATTAAATCCATATAGTGATTGGTCACGAGTCCATCTTCTTAACTTTGGTCTCCTTCTACTCCATAAATATTTGGAC
This sequence comes from Torreya grandis, assembly GCA_037957365.1. Classification (NCBI taxonomy): domain Eukaryota; kingdom Viridiplantae; phylum Streptophyta; class Pinopsida; order Cupressales; family Taxaceae; genus Torreya; species Torreya grandis. Next base: position 1,133,759 of record JARHVA010005349.1, read on the forward strand.
TTATAAAGTCCACTTAATCAACCCTTTTTAACTATGGCCTCTAGTTTGACAAGGACCCATGGAGTTTTTAAAACTCCACTTATGTATTTATCATGTGTTCACTCAAATGTTTGGCCCCACCATAACTTTTGACTTTTATGAATATGCCATGATCATGACACTTGTCAAAATATTATATTCTTGAAATCATGGTATCTTTGATGAATAGTGTGGCCACTATGAAATCCACTTACTCTCATGAGGTTATGGATCAATTGGAATATAAATTCCAATATAAGATAATGCCACATATGCTTATGAAATTTATTGAGGATTTAAATTATTTGTGGCCTTCGTGGAAATTTTGAGCACTTAGTGAAAAAAATTAGGCCTCTATCAAACTATAACTTAGAGTTGTGAAAATAAAAAATGACTCAAGAAAGTGAACTTTGTTATCTTAATGATATTTTTAGTTGATGCAAACTCTATGAACCCAAAAATTTTACCAATAATTCTACATAAACTTCCTACTATATTTTTGGTGATGCAAGATTTCCCATTCACCTTGGATGCTCTTGCTTCAATCACCTAGGGTAATTGAATTTTTCCATGAGATCCTTATCTTGAACCCATTATGATTTCCTCAATTGATTTTATATGTTTAAAAACTTCATATGCATTTATCCAAATTAATTTAGTTTCATGATCTTTCCACTTCACAAAATACTCAAAGTACTAGCTATATCTTATCTTATGAATAATTTATATCTTTAGTAAACGTTTCATCTCCCCCTTTACCTTAGATATAAATTGGTCCTTCCAATCTATGTTTTAATAATTCACACTTGATCTTTTCTCACTTTCTTGTCCCACCATATATGGGTAAAAATATGATATATTAAAGATAGGTGAAATACCTACTCCATCTGATAACTCAATATTGTAAGCATTGGCTAAGAACCTTCATAGAATTTTATGAGGTCAAATATTATTTATTTTTAACCTATTATACATGTAATTTTTAAACCTCTCCTTACACAAATATACCAATACCACATCCCCAACTTTAAAATTATGTTGTCTTCTCTAGCTCATTGTACTTCCTACTAGTTTCCTCCAATCTCTTTTTCACCTCCATATGTACATCTTGCATATCTTATGGCACTTCTTCTATTCATATTATTTGTGCTTCTCAAGTCACACACTCCTCTAAGACTACTCCTATACACAATATGAAAATAAATAATACATGTACTTATATTGGTTGAATCATTGTAGGAAAATTCTACTTGTGCTAATGTCAAATCCCATTCTTTGAGCTTATCACCAACAAAAAACCTTAGGAAATTTTGAAGACTACAATTTACATCCTTATTTTCCCATCCTTTTGAGGATGAAAGACTTAACTAAAGTCCATTCCTATGCCCAAACATTTCTATGGTGTCCTCTAGAATTGCCCAATAAAATTAGAATCCTTATTTGATACAATTATCTTTAGAAACCCATGCAATCTCACAACTTATTTAAAGAATAAGTTAACAATATTGGTGGCATCACTAATCTTCTTACATATTACAAAGTGTGTTATATTGGAAAATTTATCCACAATTTTAAAAAATATATCCATTACTTCATTGACTACTTAGCAGTTCAAGAATGAAATCCATGCTCAATGCATCCCATGGTGTGTCTAGAATAGGTAATGACCTTGATACAATCCCATATTTTGATTTTTTCTTTAGCATGTTGGAAAATTCTATGACTTTACATGAACCTCTACACATCCATGTTTATCCATGGCTAATAATATTTTTCACTCAATTGTGCCAAAGTGGCCAGCTAGGCTTCTAATGTGTTTTTAATTCAATAGGTTCACTCTCATGGAACCTTGAGGTATTCACAACCTCTTTCCTTTAAGAAAAAATCAATATTAAACCATATAATCCAGCTATGGAGTTATATATGCATTTTTTGGATTCATGCATGATTCTCATGCATCTTGAAAATAAAAATAATCCTCATACAAATATTTCATTGAGTCAAACCCAATCACCTATACCACAACAAGAGATTGCCTACTCAAGGCATCCATAACCTTGTTGGATTGCCCACTTATATGTTTAGAAATAAAATAATTTTAAATTGATGAAACTATACCCATTTCATGTGTTTCTAATTAAACTTACCTTGGCCATTTATGAATTTCAAATATTTATGATCCATGTATAAAATGAGTTATTTTCACAAGTAAATATGCCACTACTAAGAGAGTGCACCATTGCATAAAATGCTTGGTCATATATTGAATACTTTATCTTAGATTCATTTTGATTCTCACTCAAATATGAAACATGTTTACCTTCTTAGCTCAATTTCATTAATATGGATGTTCTACTTATATCACATTCACTTGAAACACTTTCCAAAAATTTTGTAAAGTTAACACCAATTATTCCATTACCTTTTTCTTCAAAAAATAAAAGTTATCCTTTGCTACAATTGTCCACTTAAACTTACTTTTATCTCCTTTCATAGTCTCTATGATGGGTGTAGAGATGTTAACAAATTTTATAATAAACTTATAATATAAACTTTCCAAACCATGATAACTCCTTGCCTCAAACTAAAAACACCTAAATTTGGCACAAGCTTAGACTAAATAAAAACTTTTATAAAACTATGTTTATTTGGATCATTGTTAATGAATGAATGACAAACTGGTGTGTCATGTTCTTCTTTCTATTTTTATCTTCTCAAATTCTATCTATGTTATTATTCTTTATTTTTTAATTCTGTATTTGGGATCCCTACTTTATATCTATGTCTTTGTATCTTCATTTTGTGTCTTTTTGACAAGTCCACATTACTTGGATAGGAACATACTGTGTAATTATCATTTAATGTTAATTGGTCTTAACACAACTTTGGATGTCTTCCAAATTTATATGTTGTTAATGGTACTTTGTATTACCCTTGGTCCTTTTAGTTTGACCCTTCATGTGCTAGTGAGTTCCTAAATTCAAATATAAAGGTATGTATAAATAGATCTCTTACAAAACAAAGATGTACTTACTCTCAATTTTTAAAAGGTTATACAAAAGTTCTATACATGTTTAAATTTTGATTTATCTACATATTCTAAGGTTGGATACATCATTTACATTGTTTGTGCCAAGGGTATTCATAGGCAAAAAAGCATATAGTCTTGTATCTATAATTGCACACATAAAGCTAGGAGGGAGAATTATATAATCCTGAGGTCCACTTGGATTATGTAGATAGTGCTTAGTTATATAGTTATTTTTTAGTCTAGCTTAGCTATTCCTATTATCATATATCCCCATTTTTTTACTTGATCTTATTTTGTGTGCTTATGTAGGATTAAGGTTTTGATTTTCTAGGATTTTCATACATCAATTCAATCCCCACATAGACATAGGAAGAGTATACATAGAGGGTAACAAGCCTAAAATTTCAAATGAATCAGGTAATCAACATATATAAATCCATAGTAGAGGAAAATAATGCATTGTGACTCTATCCTCCTAATGTGCATATGTCTATGTTTATCTTAATCTCCTATTTTCAGTAGAAATTCAATAAAGGGATTATTATATTTGGTTTATTATCTAAAAACAACCTATATATTCAGTGAATCAACTAGAATAAGCTAAATACACTCTTACCCTTGTCAAAGTTTGGTTATATTTCATTTTGATCTTTTGGTATTTCATTGGCACTTTATTATATATTGTTGTACATCTATTTTCCATAATTTAATCTTATTCAAATTGCTTAATTGAAATCAAATAGAGTAAACACTTTGGTGAACCTACATATTGTCAAAACCCTAAGTCCTTGCTAGGGGGTTTTCTATATTTTTGGGTTAAAATAAAATCCATTTGTAAAAATTAAATATTTTTTATTATTCATAAACAAATCTTTAAAAACATTTTTTTTCTCATAAAAATATTACATATTTTCTCCAGAAATAGCAAGTTGTTATTTTTCGTAAATAGATCCATAATTGAAAAATCAATAAAACTAATCTACAATTAATTTTTGGGTTATGTTTATTTCCTATTTTTATGTAAAATATTATCTCTATTTATAAAAATAATCAATATTGTTCTTGTGAATTCATATTTTCTACTTTACGAGATCTACAGTTTTGTCACAATTCAATTGAAATCATTGTAATTTATTTTTCTCACAACTAATTCAAACCAAATCAATTTCAAACAATATCAGAGGTTTTTCTCTTTTTATGTCTATTTAAATAATAACGTCTTTATGATTTTCAAAATTTTACATATTTTTTCCAAAGATAATAATTTATTATTTTTAGTAAACAATAGCAAAACTATAAATCGGTAAATATATTCTAAAATTAAATTTTAGGTTTTGTTTATTTACTATTTTTATAAAAAAAAAAGTCTTTCAATTTCTAAAAATACATTTTAAATCTTCATAATTCATCATTATTTATTTTCAATGGAATACAACTTGTTTGTGTACTTGATTTTTGTGTGGTCTAGGTTTTAGTTAATTGTCTGATTTATTGATTTATTACACAAAAATATTTTACCTTTATTTTTTAATTTATTTTTCTTTGCTTTTCTTATTTTAGATAATGTATTTCGGTAGTCTATAATCTCCTAGCTATTATCATTACGAGATATGCAATTTTTTATTTATAGACATTGTAGCATGAAGAGTTTACACCAATACTCATAGCCATTGTATAAATCTAGTCACTAATTTTAGTATCCCCTTATTTACATAACTAGGAATCTATACCATCCATTTAATTTTTTGGTACACCGATAAGTGGTTAGCCCTAGGAAGTTACTCTCAACTTACCCTCAAAACTAGGTTTAGTAGGGTAGGGGTATGGTTCTACCTCCATAGTTATTGCTTTAAAATATTGGGTTGACACTCTCTAAAAAACTAATGAGTATCTTTGAAAGCCTATAAATCATTCAAACCCCATTTTATAACACCTTTTATATCTTCATTTTTTTGTGTTTGATGCTTAATCACTAGATATTTTTGTGTATGTTAGATAACTTATTACTCTTCAGCACATTTTTTGTAATCACATTTATTTGCATACTTCATGGTTAAATAATATGTTTGTAATCCATTTTCTTATGATCGAGTTGAATGGACAAATAGAAATAAACTAAAAATTATTGATGATGATGAATTTGAGCTTTAACAAGCATATAATGTTCAATATTATTTTACAGATCCTTGGGAACATATAACAACCTCTTCAGATCATCCCTTTGACCAATTTATTGATCCTATCATATATAAACCTCTCTCTACATTTTTAGATCCTCATTTACAAACTTATTTAGATTCTCCCTTATAATCATCTTTAGTTACTCCCTTAAACATTTTTTTATATTTATCTCTTAATTCTTATTTACCCACATCCATAGGGTCCTCTCTGGGTTATCCTATATAACCTCCTTTGATACACCCCTTTTTTCCTCTATGGACCCTTATTTTATTTTTCTTATAAATTCCTACTTGGGTTCTCCTATAAAACCTTATGTTGTTACATCTCTACACTCTTCTTTAGAGTCTTCTTTACTCACACCTATTGACTCCCCCATTGGATTCTCTTAGAGAACCGTCTTTAGTTGAGCCCATAGTTTCCTTTATATCTCCCACTTCATTATCTACTATGTATATTACCCTAGATCATCTTCATGTATTTTCCTCACCTCCTTCTATGGAATACATTTTAGAGCACAAGGAACCTCCAAATCTTAATTATATCATATATCTTGGGTTACCTCCTACACTTAATAAACAAGGACCTTATCGATGCACACCTCACTTATCTCTTCCATTTGTAAAACCCCTTCATTTCCCCCATTCTTATAAAAGCAATCCTCATAGCTTATGTCTTCCAAAGGATGATGTTTATCATGAACAAACTCCTCTTCCCCCTTGTCATAAGGATCAATCCAACCTTATTAGTGATGAGTCCACCTCTTATTTACATACTATAGCTTGCATCCTTATGTGTCATATCTCTCAGATTATAATCTTCTCACCCATAGTAGAAACCAAGAGATTTTTTCCTCCTTTTATTAGCCATGATCAAAGTCACCACTATAGTGACTATGATGAGAATTGGTCTGATGATGACTATATATATAGTGATGATTAATTTACCCCTCCTCACCATACTTTAGAGTCTTTTCCACCTTCCTTTTTTATTCATGAGAAAATACATACCTTGGGTCATGATATCTCTCATCCTAGTCTTCCAAACCCAATAATGTGACCAAGTGGATAATAATACTTCCCATGTTACATCTCATATTTTACCTCCTCACACTAACTCAATATAAAAAACCAATGCATATCCAACATCAACCATTTATATAGAACAGGTCCCTCTTGGCATACTTATCGCATTCAAAATAGTATTACTATGGCTAAAATCAATAATATAATAAAACCCCTAAATGATTCTCTTAAAACTCTAAATATCCTTCCCAAGATGTAATTACCCTCATACATATTTTAATGTATTTACTAGAGCAATTTCGTCATTTATCCTTAGAGAGTAAAGCACATCATGCTTGGGTAGACTCAAATGTCATTATTTGTAATCCTAGTGTGCATTATATCTTATATTTTCCTTTACTTCCAAACTTCCAAACCCATAAATTTTCTTTATTTTATGGAAATTTACTTAATTACGCCTTCAATATTTTCATAAATCCATGAGTAGGTGTAATGGTAGTTGGTTATTACAATAATTATTCTCTAAATCCTTAACAAAATATGCACTTTGTTATTTTGATTCTCTTCCTAGTGGATCATTATCTACTAATACTGAGCTAGAAGAAGCATTTTTAATACAATACATTTTAAATATAGGACCTAGGGTTACTTATCAAAATATACCCTCTTGTCACCAAGGTCCACATAATCAATTTTGTGATTACATTTTATGATTCAAAATTACTATGCATCAATTAATTTATCAATCCATAGATTTATAATTATAATACTTATTTTGTCAAGGTCTTATTTCTCCTTTCAAATATAGAATACATTATAAATATTTTGAATCATTCACATCTCTTTGTTTTGAGGTTATAGCATTAAAAGAGGAAATAGGTATTGTTTCCATTTCTATACATATGGATGGGGACATTGAAATTTTTCAAGATAATAACCAATCAATTCAACCTAATCAAAAACAATCTATCACTAACACCCAAATTATATTTGTGCATAATATTAAATCTAAATCAAGTTAATGTGGTACATAAATGAAAACAATTTTTTTTCCTATAGTAACTAATTATCAACCTCATACACATTTTAATAAATTGTAACCTATCATTTTTTATCCTAATGAAACCCACATGATATGTTACCTACATTATTGGATTAAAAATTACTTACTTTACACCCTAATTATTACCATCCCCCACTTCATTTGGATAGAAATAAAACTAAACCATTTTGTAGTTTCTATGGCATTAATGGACATTGTGATAATGATTCATATCCTCTCAAAGAAAAGATCAATGAAATTGCTAATAAAATACTCGTTTTATTTTTAAAAATAACAGAATTCAAACATCTTATCAAGATACAAACATTCAAAAATGTCTTTTTTAATCTCCAACTTATATAATTTTTTCAAAAATTCATACTAATCCTATTTTAAATAAAATCTCCATGCAATAAGTATGTAAGAATATAACTACTGAAGCACCCACCCAAGCATGGGTTCCCAAACCAATTCAATTAAAAATTGATTATAATAAATTACAAGTCCAACATAATGCTAAATCGGATAATACAAACACAAATACTAAAAAAGTAGATCCATATATTGCATTTGTATATCCATCTGGTTGTTTATTTCACATTCCACATCATTCCAAAGATAATAAAATACATAACGAAAATAATTTCCTAAATTTCCATATCATATAAAAATCATAACTCAAATGTCCACATCATATAAAACTCATATGTCAAATGTCCACATCATATAACACTCATAAGAAAATATTTATACAGTTGAAAGTAATAACATAACATCAATCAATAATTGACCTTGGCCACTAACTGTAAAATCATAATCTACATCTACATCATTATCATCTCCCAAAGGAACTCAAGAGGTTGAGGCAACTGCTACACCATGTGACCTATACCATAATCTACCTCGAGCCTCATAGGCCACTAATCTCTCTCTAATTGTCATATACTAACCCTTTAGTTGAACATACTCTAAAAATATGTTTTGACTTAAATCTAAATTGGCTTTAGATGGAGGCATCCACTTTCAATATAATTCTAATAATTACTATTCTCTCTCAATCATTAGAGTAGCTTTCTCCACCTAGAGCTCCCTCACTCTACCAATTTCTTATACATATACAATGGTAATTATGGGAACCTATCAAATAATAGAGAATGTGGTCTTACCATGTCTATTCATTCCACTTATCCCTTAGGAATGGTAATTTTTGGTATATGTTTAGAGATCACATGAATGGTAACATCTATAATAAAATTTAAATACTCATCATCACCTATATATAAATCAACACATTAAATTAGCATATTTCTTATTATTCTATCACAATATATCAAAATAATATATCATAACTATTCATACCTCTTATACCTTCCACTGTCAGGGTTGTTACTGGGGCTGTTATGGTTGCTATTGAAAATAAACATGGCCACCTATGATTCTACCACCATCATGTATAAGCATTAGTGCATCCTACATCATCTACATCACTAACCTCAATAACATCATCTCTCTTATAATTTTTTAAAGGAGCTAGCTTCATTTCTATCAGATGAGCTAACTCTCATAGGAGCTCTTACTGATAGTGCCTATATCACAGATGTTGGGGGCACTATATGCTCAATCCTAAATTGATATGTAACATGCTCAAACTAAAAATGCTCAATATTATAAGAAACTAATCATATAACCAATAACTAACTCTAATTCATTGTAACTCCATGACATCCTCATCCCAACCATTGAAACCCTAATAAGACCACCATATAATATTGGTTGATTTCAATTGATCCAACAACCCCTATCAATCTATAGTGTTATATTGATTCACCTAACTAGTTCTCATCCATTTCCATACATACATCTGAGGGTAGCCCCATTTTGAAAGGGGAATCCCAACTAGTGAGATTATTGATATGTTCTCATGTGCCCAATAGTGCAATAATGTGGTTGTTCCCATACTTCTAGCATATCCCTCCCAAGTAAATATATTTACAAATGGGACACATAATCAAGTTTGTGATTACATTTTATGATTCAAAATTATTATGCATCAATTAATCTATCAACCCATAGATTTATAATTACAATAATTATTTTTTCAAGGTCTTATTTCTCCATTAAAATATAGGCTACTTTTACATCATAATCTACATTTACATCATTATCATCTCCCAAAATAAATTAATAGGTTGAGGCTCCTACTAAACCATGTGACCTAGACCATGATCTACCTCAAGCCTCATAGGCCACTAATCTCTCTCTAAATGTCATATACTCACCCTTTAGTTGAACATACTCTAAAAATATGTTTTGACTTAAATTTGAATTAGCTTTAGATGAAGGCATATACTTTAAATCTAACTCTAATAATTACTAATATCTCTCAATCACTAGAGTATATTTCTCTACTAGGAACTCCCTCACTCTACCAGTCATTTGTACATATACAATGGTAATTATGGGAACCTATCAAATAATAGAGAATGTGGTCTTAACATGTCTATTTGTTCCACTTGTCCCTTAGGAATGGCATTCTCTGGTATATGTTTAGAGATCACATGAAGGGTAACATATATAATAAAGGTTTAATACTTATCATCACCTATATATAAATCAACACATTACATTATCATATTTCTTATTATTCTATCATAATATATCAAAATAATATACCATAACTATTCATACCTCCTATACCTTCTACTGTCAAGGTTGATACTAAGGTTATTATGGCTTCTACTGAAAACAAATGTGGCCACTTATGATTCTACCACCATCGTGTATAAGTATTAGTGTATCTTACATCAACTACATCACTAAACTCAATAACATCATCTCTTTATTCATTTGTTAAAGGAACTAGATTTTCAACTATCAGATGAGCTCATGCCCCTACTCTCATAGGAGCTCTTACTGATAACACCTATAGCATAAATGTTGGGGGCACTGTATGCTCAATCCTAAATTGATATGTAACACGCTCAAACTAAAAATGCTCAATACTCCAAAAAATTGATCATACAACCAATAACTAACTCTAATCCATTATAACTCCATGACATCCTCATCCCAACCCTTGAAACCCTGATAAGACCACCATATAATATCGGTTGATTTCAATTGATCCAAGAACCTCTAGGACTCTATAGTGCTATACTGATTCACTTGACCAATTCTCATCCATCTCCATGCATACATCTAAGGGTGGTCCCATATTGAAAGGGGTATCCAAACTGGTGTGAGTATTGATATGTGCTCATGTGCCTAGTAGTGAAATAATGTGGTTTTGCCCATTCTTTTGTTATATCCCTCCCAAGTAAATCTATGTACAAATGGGACAAAATTGTATGCACCCAAGCATATCTAGTGTTAGGATCCTCAATATTGTGCATAATATCATTCATATAATATGAAATGGCCACACCATAGCCATCCATAATAATAAAAGTGGATAATAACCCACACAATAATTTCCATAATAATAACACTACTCAAACAATAACATATAATAACAAAATTGTATACTCTCTAGTGATATATCCATCACCCATATCATGCCCTATTAGATAATAATGTGCATTAGCCATACTCACTTTGGTCTCAGTCATAATATGAACACCCATTATCAATTATCATAAAATCCACCATACATCCTCTAATGTGATGGTCATTTCCTCCATGGGTAACCAAAATGTGTACGTATATGAATCCCACTATTTTAACAAAAAAGTCATCATGTGCATATCATATGGCATCATGTCCAACTTTCTAATGTCTCTCAACTTATCTCTTTCCACAATCATCATCTTAACATTTGATAGGGTCAATCTTCACACTATCTCTATGATATGGCCTTAGTGAAATTCTTGGGTTCTCAAATCACTCTAAAATCACAATAAATACAAATAAATTTTCATAATTCACAACATCATTCAAATAAAAATACAAATTTTAAATCAAACATGTTTGTGGTCTATCATATTACTATATCATAGACAAGGTCACAAAAAAGGACACGTCCATGGACAAATCCCCATCAATAAGGATAGGTCCATGACAACCCTAGATAAGTTCAACTATATATGAATGATGATGCAAAAGATATTAAATGCCCAATAATTCAAAATTCATAAAAAAATAAAAATTAATAGTGATAAGGGGATCGTTACTCACCAATATCAGCATAGAATATGTCTCTACCATGGCTCAAACTCATTCAAGCTATGTCAGTCATAGGGTTATCCTCTAAGGAATTTTTACTATTTTTCACTCAAATTTTCTAAAAAAAATAATAATTAACCTTTGATCTTTTTCAAACCTATATATTTCAAAATTTTAACCTCAAGTGCCTTATAGCTAATAAGGTACCCCCTCTAATCGCTCATTATCTAAAAGTTCAACTAATGAAATATTTTATTTTATTCATCCAAATAATAACCCATCATATTCATTATAATCATAATTATGTGGTATTTTTCACCATGTGTGTGTGTGCACGCGTGCACGCATGTGCACACATGCATGCACATGTGCACGTGTGTGTGTGTATGTGTGTGTGTGTGCGTGCATGCGTGCGTGCATGCGTGTGTGTGTCACTTTTTAAAATTCTCAATAATAGGAAATATCATTTATTCAAATACATGTTAGCATTTTAGTATCTCCTTTCATAGCATATTCCTCATTAATATCACCCCTCACCTCAAAGCGGGGGTAATATATCAACATCTATGCACTAAAATAGATATATATCTTCATACACAAGATGACACTTACAAAATATTAACATGTGAAATGAATCAAAAATCTTCACAATATTAGGTCATATGGCTCCCCTTTCATAATAATTTATTTTAAAAAATAAATAAATAAACATACTCAATACAAGATAAACACAATACATATTGTTGGGGGAACAAAGTTATTTCATGTTCTCCCTCTTTTGATTCATTACAAAACCATGATACAAGTTGTATAGGGTATGAATTTGACTCATGTAATCCCTTCTACAAACATTCAAAATAGCAAGTACTAATATTTTACAAATAAGGCAATCAATTTTCTTAATAAAATAATTTCAAAATTTTATAGTTTGAATCTAGTTCTATCTATAATGTTGTGATTCTTCTATTTTAAATGAGCCAACATCTAAGCTTAGTGATGCTCTGCATCATGGTTTCACTTTTTGTGAACATGTATTGTTTCCTACTTTTCACTTTCCATATATTAGTTCCCTCTTTTTCTTTTTTTCATTTGAGTCTAGTGACACTCGACGGTTATCACTTTTACTTACTTTAGAGCACTCCTCAAGAGTGAAAACATAACAATTAGTTAAATCAAAAGCTTCACTCATTGATATTTGATCACTTTCAACATAAATTTATTAGTTGTTATAACTAAAATTTAGTGAAACCCAATGAATTTCCAACTCAACCTCTTACCACTTTAAAATTTTCTTTCTTTCCTTGGCTAGGAGGCAAACAAACTTGAAATCACCCTATCTCCACTTGGGTTATCTAGTCACCCAAGACACTTAACACCACTTATGAATAAAAAGAGTATTTCCAAAATTAGGACTTTTTATTTCTCCTTTAGTTTAGTAACTTCAATTTATTACATCACTAGAATAAAGGGGGTCAAATGTAGAACCCAAATTTAGCACAAGCATAAACTAATATGCACTTTTACATAACTATGTTTATTTGGATCATTGTTCAAAAATTAATGACTCACTAGTGTGTCATGCTCTTATTTAACTTATTATCTTTTCAAAGTCTACATTTCATTATTATGTAATCAATTATCCTATCTTTGGGATCCCACTTTTTGTCTGTCTTTGTATCTTAATTTTGTGTCTTTTTGACAAGTCTACATTACCTAGATAAGAGCACCTATGCACCTCTCTTGTAGTGCAGATTTGTCCCAATGTAACTTGTGGAAGTATTTTGAGTTTCTATGTCATTAACGGTCCTTTTTATGACCATTGGTCCTTTGACTTTGACCTTTCACATTCCACGAGTCCCTAAATTGAAATTTAAAGGTCTATATAAATAGATGTCTATCAAAACAAAGACTCACTCTAAATGTTTAAAAGGCTATAAACATTTTATATACATGTTGAATAATTGATTTATCTATAGATTATAATGTTAAAAACATCATTTTCATTATTTATGCTAAGGGTATTCATAGGCAAAAAGGCATATAGTCTTTCATATATACAACTAGGACGGATAATTACATAGGCCTAAGGTCCCTTAGACTAGATGTAGGTAACGCTCAGTTATATAGGGATTTTTTAGGCTATCTTTGGTATTACTAAAACTTTATATCCCCCTTATTAAATTTTATATTATTTTATGTGCTTTTGCAAGGTTAGTATTTTTATTTTACAAGATTTTCATTCATCAAGTCAATCCCCATATAGAAACATGACAAGTATATATAGAGTTGAATAAGCCTAAACTTCCAAATTGGTTGCATAGTTAACATAGAATAATTCATAGTAGAGTATAATAGTGCACTATGAACTTGTCTTCCTAGTGCACATATTCCCTTGTTTATCTTGATCTCTTATTTTCGGTAGTAATGCAATCAAGGGATTATTATATTCAGTTTTTTATCTAGAAATGCCCTATATATTTAGTGAATCATCCAAAATAAGTTAAGTACACTCTTACCCTTATCATATTTTTGTTATATCTCATTATAATATTTTTTTCATTTCATTTTTCTTTATTGTATATTTTTTACAACTATTTTTTATAGTTTACTTCTATTCAAATTACTTGATTGAGTTCAAATAGAGTAAACACATACTTTTTGTTGAATTCCACTCCCCAATCATCCTCACCTTCTTGGTATCCATATTTAACCCATGTTTTGAGATCACAAATACAAAATATTTATCTCATATTTCATGAATCTACACTTATTTAAGTTTACCAACAACTTCTCTTCCTTTATCTTATCCAAAACCAACCTCAAATGTTTCTCTCTAAAATGAATGAAAATCAAGATATCATCCAAATAAACAATCATAAACTTAATTTTAAATTTATTAAATACTTCATTAATGAGTCTCATGAATGTGTTTGGATAGTTTGATAAATTAATTGTCATAGCAAGCTACTCATACAATCCATCATTCATCTTGATTATAGTATTCTATTCATCACCTTCCCTTATCTGAATTTGGTGATATTTGATTTTCAAATCTAACTTAGTAAAGTAATTTGATCCACTAAAATAGTTCACCAAGTAATCCATTCTTGCGAATGGAACCTGTATTTAATGATGATCTTATTTATCACTCTTGAATCCATACAAATTATCCAACACCCACCCTTCTTGGATGTTACTATGATTAGACTACACATGGACTCAAACTCTTTTAGATCAAATCCTTTTCTAGTAACTCTTTCACTTTAATATTTAACTCCTCATTATCTATTAGAGTTAATATATAATTTACCTTTTTTTAAAGCTTGATTACAACACTATATCCATATAATTATTTTTGATTAAAAAATGATATTTTTGGTAAAATTCAACAATAGTTGTAGGATGAAATCCTTCTTTGTTGCTAAGGAATGCTCCCTTTATTGAAAACAAGAAAACTCTCCAAAAAGATATTTACAAATATGCATTTAAAATGATAAATTCTTTTGGATGTTTTTCTTTGAGTGAAAATTTATGAAATGAAAGGAGAATATTTAGAACTAAAAAACCATGTACAATTAAATAATACAGAAGTCATGTATGACATGTATAAGGGAAATTAATTGGTGATTTTAACATTTAAAATTACAATCTACAATATATATAAAGGGAAAAAAATATCAATCAACAAACTAAATGAGATCACTAAATAAATTATTATACAAAATTATGAAGAATTCATTTCTTAAAAATAGAACACAAAGTTTCCATTCTCTTCCTTTCCATAAAATCTTTTTTGGTTTTCCAAAAAGTCCTATACAATGGCTTCACTGACCATATTAAAGCAAAATGGGATGGTGCTTATGAAAGATACCTTTTCTGACAATATAAAAAGTGATTTTTTTTTAAATAATAAATTTTTAATACATATGCACTTTCTATAAAATAAATTGACATTTATAAAGTATAAAAATACACGCCTAAAATATATACAAAAGTGACTTTATCAAAAACCAGATTTTAAAAAGTGGAAATTAAACATTTTTGTTCATTCACATAATTTTGACTAAGACATGCATCATCAATGACTGTAGCTAATTTTTTCTTGGATTTTTGTTCCCTCTTTAAATAGTTATCAAAATTATTCAAAACTTCCTTAACTTTGTCTTTATTTGGGCCTTCTTAATGTAGATAAATGATTTCACCTTTAATATGCATGCCTAACATCTGGGAGGGAATAAGATGATATTTCTTAAAATGCTTTTCAAATTTGTCAAAAGTGTTCTGGTATTTGATGAACCTTTGAATTTATTCAAAACAAAAAAAAGATCCTGGAGCTGATTCATTTTTAATAAGTTGTGTGAATTTATCTTCAATAGCCTGAATTGGAAGTATAAGCGTATTGTTGTCATAAAATGTGCATGGAATTTTTTTGATTATTTTATATAATAATACATGTTTCTAACGCATTTAATCATGCATCTTTATATTTTTCCAAACATTTTTCAAGGATATGAATTTTGAACTTCGCATCACCCACCAACTCTATCTAATCACCTTAATTTTTTTTAGGATTTCCTCTGAAACTAAGGTGCCATAACTTAGTTGTGATAGTGTTTCGAGCTTTGGAAAGTATTGTCTAACTCTCATTTCCTCTTTAGTCTCTTATTTAATTCCTATATAAATATTTATTATATAATATATTGATTGATCCCTTTGAGCAATTGACTTATCAAATAAATCTTTTATTTTTTCCCATATGTCATATTTCTTTAGCTACCTCTAATGTGTCTATGTCAACCATTGCTAGAGAAGGATCATTTGAACAAGGTTAATCAACCATTTAACAATTTTAGTGTGTTGATCAAATTTTTATTTGAATTACTCTTTTGTGATTTGGTCTTTATCAAAATTTTCAAGAAGTGTGCCAATTATTTCTTGTACAGTTTCTTTTACCCTTTCCTAATTAGTTTTTCCAATATCCTTAAAGAACTAGAAATATTTTACACAGACTTCTCCATTGGATTTATTTGGTTGGGGGAATGTTATTTCTGCCAAATCATTTGTTACAATATGTGAAACTATTTTGGGTCTCATTTCTAAGTGGGAGATTATATGAGGAATAAAAAGTGCACTAAAATTTACTTCCTAGGGTTGAACATCTTTATTCATCTTCTTGGCCACATCATTCAACCAATCAAGATCTTTTATACTTTAAACTTATTATGAAGAGGCATTCTCTATTTGAACCTATGAAATATAATTATGGAGATAAGTTATTGTAACCTAAACTAAAAAAGTTTATGGGGTTGTCAATCCTCTTATTTGATCAACTAAGCTCAGTTGATGTCATATAAAACCAAGGCTAATGTCCAATGACAATCAACAATAAGGTATAAAGGATAATGACTAATAATTTTCAATTTGGGGGGAGTTGTAGATTATTTACTCCTTAATGTCTAATCTACTTGTTTGAATTGACATCTACTTTATTGCTTGTAAAAATAAACACACTTGCTAAATTGAAATGCTTGAATAGAAACACACTTTGTTGAAATTAAAAATCTTTTAAAAGAAACACATTTTTAATCTATTTACAAAAAGTAAATTTCATAAAATGTAAACACATTTTTATTTTAAGTTGTTGAAATGTAAATGTTTTGAAATGGAAATGTGTGAAATTCAAATGGTTGAAATTAATCTTGATGGAAACACACATTAACACATGGACCTATGGATTTAAACATATAACAAAATACTTTGCATAAAAAATGAAAGATAAAAATAAATAATAATATAAACATATAAATATCACAATAGAATATGCTTCTTTGGTTGAATGTGCCCTTGTTCTTCCTTTGAATAGGATTTGAACAACACTTAGCTTTGTATAAACTTTATACAGTCAACTCTTCATTAATTCTATAAATGATTAAAATCTAAAAAGGACTCTTTTATAACCTTTTAGTCACTCTTACTAACTCTATACTCTATGCTAACTCTCACAATGGATGGGAAGGTTGTATTTATAATACAACTTATTCAATAATTTCTTGTTTGAGAATAAAAAATAAAAAAAAATAGTTAGAACCTATTTTATAACCTTAAAAAATTAATAAATTAGTTTAGAACTAATTTCCTATCCTTAACAACACAATAAATTAGTTTTAAAACCAATTCTTATTCTAAGCTAACAACCTAACAAATAAAAAATTCAATTTTTATATATGTGGAGAATATTAAAAAACTCCTTTATTCAAAGAGAAAATAGTGGGAAATGATAGATTCACAAATCCATTATTTTGTTGGAGGATATAGGTGATTTGTCTTCTTTCCAACTATCAATCACAATTTTGGTCAATTTGGTTTCCTCCAACAACTTGATGTGAGAGATGTTCATAGTAATTGAGATACTATATATATCTTGCCTTCCTGTAAATGATTTTAATTAGAATTATTATAAATATATTTCATATAAAAAATAGATAGTAATCATCTATGTAATTATTTTCTTTCATATTCCCATAGTTACACGATTTTATATTTGTTGATATCTATTTTTGGAAGGTGTTATATATATATAGTCCATAAAACATGTCCCAAAACATTCTTTAATGTTTGCTTTAGTCTTATAAACCCCAAAATCCATTGTATGCATATTTAGGTCTAATTTTGTGTAATTATGAAGCCAGCCTGATGAACTCTGAAGCCAAATTGATGGACTCCAAAACTAGACTAATAGACTCTAGAGCTAGGATTGATGGATTATAGAGCTAGACTATGTAACTTTGGAGCTAGCTGAAATACTTATAACTTTTGCATATGAACTAAAATCAAGATGATTATTTTTTTAAACTTGTCAATTTTTTCAAGATGAATCCTAATATATACAATTAAATTCATGTTTAGGGATGTTATTGATGACTTTTTTACCATTTTATAGAATTTTTATATTCTATCCTTACACCTTCATAGCAAAAACATCAAAAAAACTAAAATAAAAACATAAAACTTATTTTTGGTTGATACAAATTTGTTTGTATGCCTTAGTTGATTATGTATCAATATTACATCCATATCAAAAAAAATTGAAGAAATTTTGATATTAGTTGTATGGGACTCTGAATCTACTATGGATTGCTGGAACTACATGAAGATTTTATTGATTTGGTATTTGATATTTTTAAACTTTTCTATTTGTATTGATTACTCATTTTAGCCTATATATACAACATTTGACATCTTTCTATAAGAACTTATTAGAAATAGAAACAATATAGACTACAATGATATCTAAAGAATAAACTAGATATATATCTTATATTTCATTCTAAATCAAGCAAAAGTTCTTAAAATTATATATAATTCTACTTTAGATCATGATTTATGCAAGATAAAATGGTGTCATTTGTTGATATTATGAGTCATTTTCTAGCATAATAATTCTCCCACACTTAAACTCATGCATGTCTTCATGCATGCTACTATTTTTCCTATAAATTTAGTTGTCTCAATTATTTATTTAAATAATGTTATTGGTAGAAATTAATCCGCTTATTTTATCTAAAATAAGAATTTTTCATCTTTTAAAATATTCATAAGCTTGTTCCATTATGATAGCCTATGATGAGATATTGATCAATGAAAATTTATGCCCTATTTTGATCTACTCTTTATGTGATTGTGTTAAAAATGATTTTTTGCTTTAGTGAAGTATACCTTTAGTTGGGATGATTTACGCCCATTTTCAAGGAATCAACTAATTCATCTTGTCTCTTATTATAGATCATATAAGATGAACTAAAATATCTCAATGAATATCCTTTTGGATTCAATAATGCATTTATTAAGTGCTTAAAAAGAGCATATTGAATAAATAATACAATTACTTGAAAAGCACTAACATTTACTAGTTTTCAACTATTCTCTCCCATACTTAGACGTATGCGCATCCTCGTGCATGGGGAGATTTTCTTTTTATTTCTTTTCTTTTCTTTTTCTTTTCTTTTTTAATATTCTCTGTTCAAATTTATTCAAGTGGACCTATTTATAATTAAAAATATTATAACTATATTTATAAATAAAATAATAAAATAAATACTCCTAATTGTCTTTTTCTTCTTCCATGTCAATTTGAACAAAGTTATTTGATGTTGAAAGAGAGTAAAAAGATAAAGTTAATCATATATAACTTTATTGCTTGTTTGGGAAAAGCAACCATTTGCTAGATTTCATATTTTCACTTTTTTTTCATTTTTCCCTTGATCATCCATTTATTATTTTTTTAATCTAGGATATTTTATATATTACATGGTCAACCAATAAGCTAGTTTTATAACCATTACTATCAACAATGCCTGAAATTTTTCATTATTAAATTTTTTATTTTTATTTTTTTTACATTCCAAGAAATGATAATATAATGAAAAATTAGGAATGACTATTTTAGTTTTTCTACAGTAATCAAATAAACTAAAAAGTTGATTGTACTTATGAATTTATTTTTTTGTAAGTTAACTTTACAAAAAATCAGCCTATGTCTAAAATAATGAAGAAAAGTCTCCCATTATGATATAGAACATTAATATTTTAAGTGATCTTGATGATGATTAGTTATCACATGAATAATACATCATCCATGTTCTTTTCATGGTCAAAAAATCTCCATTAAAGATAATTTCTATTTATACTCAGCACCATATTCATAACCAATCTTTACATGCATTTATTGGTCTTGAGCTTAACTCAAAATATTCTCTAATCCATTTAATTATGATTTTGCTAATCAAATCAAAATATTGGGGAGTTTATGCTACAACCAAACTCTTTTAACAAACTAAAAATAGTGTTATATGTGATCAACAATACATGTAGACTACACTCAATCATCAAATGTTAATTTGAAAATATTAGAGTAAAAGGTTAACAAGAAATCTAAGAACATGGAATATTTGAAAATCTTCCATATAATATCTTATTTTTCATATTTTCATATGTTTACAAAGATTATTTAGTTCATATGTGCATAAAAAATAGAAATTGAGAAATAATGAAACAACCTTTATTATGAGTGGAGATGGCTTATGGATTAGTTTATTTATGATTAATGTAATATTTATTATGATATTAAGAACTACCTCGGATTGGTTCTATTATTATAGGTGATTATGGGTGTGGTTCTAATACAATCCCTAATTATGTATGGAATTTAGGAGATAAAAATTTTATCATTTCATTATTATACACTAGTTATTTTATAAATACCCATAGCCAACATAATATTAATGGTGGGGTAGAGGACACCATGAATGGGCTTGGTATTATAGAAATTAGATGAGTGGTTGATAGAAATGATATCAAAAATATTGAAATGGTGGAGGTATATTGTTCCAAGTATGAAATGTATATCTATAGAAAATATATTTATATTTATATAAAAACCATATATATATATATATATATATATATATATATATATATATATATATATATATATATATATATATATATATATATATATATATATATATATATATATATATATGAAATTTCTTGATTTGGTGGCCATGGTTCTCTTAACACTTTCATACTTCCTATTGCATCCATTAGTTCTTTGTGTATGTTGGTCTTATTTGTACAAGCAACCTAGAATTCATACTCCGCATCTCCAAAACAACATTTATTTAAATCTATTTATTCTATTTACTCTTGAAATATTTCTTATAAGAATTTGGAAATTATACTTTCTTGCTCATTGTATAGCCAACTATTTATATTTAACATTTTTCCTAATTAGGCCATAATTTATTTTATCTTTAGATAGATTGAAATAACTTCCCTAAATTCACTTATAATATATTTAAATGGTAAATTATGATGCTTAAACATGTGTCAGGTAGTTATATCTTTAAAGGAATTTTCTTCTAAAGTCACACTACTAGTAGACAATAAAAAATTGAAAGAAAAGCTTTTTGACTATTTTGTGCCAAGCTAATAACATTCTGCTAGAGAGGTGTGTGATCATAATTTTCATCATGATTTTCTTAGAAGTTATTTTTTTAACATTTTATATATGATTTTATAGTTTATGTCATAGGTCCGAGCATCACCAGAGCCAAACTAGGCATCTTTGAAACTAGACTAGTGGACTTTAGAGCCAGACTGGTGGACTCTAGAGATAGACCGGTATATTTTGGAGCCAGACTGGGCTCTTTAATACAACCTATCAACTCCTATATTATTACCTTAATGTCTATTTTTTCATTATATTTGTCATTAATAGGGATTGAACTTTATTTTTCTTTGATAATTTCTATGTTTGTGAGTGGAGAACTAGTCAATATTTTACTTGAACACAATTAAACATTATAATAATATATAAAATTAACTCTCATTTTTATTTTTATTTTGGATCCATAAGTAGGGGTTTTTTAATATTAATTGAGTTTTTCTATTTTTTTTTCAAGTAATTAAGATTTAGTTACTTGTTATTTTGTGAAAGATGGCTAGTAGGAGTAGGCATCAATACCGGTTTTGATGGAAATTTTCTTTGTTGATTGAATTCTTGTTGAGGTATCCATTATTGATTGGTTCATGGTTTATTATTTTACTATGACACCCATGGTTTTTATTATTTTCAATGTTTTTGAGACCAATTTAGTGGTCCCCGTGTTTGTGGAGGTGTAGCATACTTCATGTATTAAAATAATCTCTAAGAACAAAGTGATTTAGATTTTGATTATAATGAAAATTATTCCTTGTCTTTGTATGTAGTTTAGTTATTCTATTAGTGATGTGATTTATTTCAATTTATTCTTAAGGAAAAGAATGAGGATACAATTTTTTGTGTCATGGTCATTTACATCATAAATACCACACATATCTATCCTATCAAGCGGGTAGTCTTGGAGTCCATGTTTCAATCTACATTTTTAGTAATACATAGATAGAGGTTCACTAGTGGAATTATATTTTACTTGAAATCCATATATTGTGGCTTTTAATTGAACCAAAATGTTTTTTTAAGGTTTGAGAACTCCTCCATGATTTGTCCTACATCATTGTTCCTTTTCCCTATTTTCAATTTCCTACTACTAACCTTTGTTCTTGAATAGTTCCTACATAGTTTAGCAATTTCATTGAGACTTAGTTTATTTGCATCTCATATTATAATTAGGTTTAATTAAGCTTGAACATAATCATCTAATCCCTTTAATAAAATAATATTAATGGGTTCTTCATTTAACTCATTTTCATAACTTCTATAGATAAAGAAAAACTAGTTTAGATAAACTTCCATAATTTCATCTTCTTTTATTTTATATAGAATAATTCTTCCATTATATCCCTCACCCCATAATAGTCCTAATATTTTTTCAAAATTCCATTTTCTATTTTATCCCAAATTTATTTTAAGTGTTTATGAGTTGGGTATGTGCCGAAGTTGGGGGATAATTTTGTGGATATTAGGCAACACAATCACATTATTAAATAATGTGATCATGTTATTTAATTAATGTGATTGTTTTATTTGAATTATGGCTTGGTCCAAGCCATAATTTGTACATGTTATTAATAAAATAATAATACGTACACATTATAAAGTCAAATAATGCATATAAATGATATAGTGTATTATACAATACGTATGTGTTATATAACACATACATATTACTTTGTTGTAAGACCAAAATGATCTCCACAAGCATGTGGGAGTTACACATGAAGCCAAATTTTTCCATAAGTTTATATTTACTACTCTAAATATAATAAATTAGGATCACTAAGCATCTGATAGAGTTGGTCTCATAGTTGCATGCCTTACGATGTGAAAAATAGTTCTTAAAAATCCAATTAGGTTAGTACTTAGGCATTTTAAGGGTCTAATTATTAAACCTAAAGATTTTAGGACATAAATTTTGTAATTGATATCCATTTTTGGTAAACATGTAGTCATTTTTTAGGTTTTTTTGCCTTCCAAATTAATTATTGGCATTTCTAGGAGTTTTAATTTTATCAAAATTGAAGTTTGAAAACTATTCAATTTGAAATTGATGAAAAGTGGTGTGATTGGTGTTAGGATCCTCCTTCGAGTATAATTGATTACCTTTGTATAAGCAACTAAACACAAAATTAAACCAGAAGTAATAAGTAACTAGAAATTAGAAACAGCAAAGAATAGGAGATAAAAGAAACAATACAATTTGTATGAACACTCTTCCAGAAGGAAATACAATGAAGAAATCTCACTCTTCCCACACCTCTTGGGTGTACAGTAATTCTCCCTCAAGATTTCTCTCTCTCAATTACAATCAACAATCAACTCAATACCGAGTTGTTGTTCCCTCTAAGTGACAATCAACTCAACCGTTGTTGCCTCCTTCCAGCAGATCTTCTTGATCTTGCACCCTACAGATCTAATTGATCTTGCTTACAACTTGATTACAATACAGCCCCATGGGTCTCTTAAATAGATCCCAAAAAAAACAATAATTAGAAAAGTGGACTCAAGACTAAAATTAGTCTTTACATGCAAACTAACTATTCGTCTAAAATTAGAATAGTTCTAAAATGCACAAATGATCAATGTCGATCTTTGTCTATCTAGAGATGACCGATGTTGACTGATGTATTACTAATGTCAACAGCTTCTGGTTGATGCCTGACTGATGTCAGTAGCTCTGACCAATGTCGGTAGCTGTGTAACCCAACAACCTCCACATTTGCATATTTAGTGAAGATTTTAGCTCCATAACTCAACAATCTCCCACTTGGAGATAAACAGTTGCACCTGTATCTGTACCTGTTTAGCAACATCCTCTAATTTGTTTTTGGCTTGTATCTCCATCTTCAAGTTCAATCTTGAAGACCAAAAAAAGTTGAATGAAGATTCAACTTCTCCTTTGTTACCTGCTTTGTTAACATTTTTGCAGGGTTCTTATCCTTGCTAGCCTCTATGACTGCAATAACCTTTTACAACTCTAAAATCTAGCTAACCACTATTCCACCAATAGTGAACACATATCCTGTGGTGCTTCTCCTGCCATCCAAGTCACCTACCATATCCGAATCTACATACCCATGTAGAGAAGTGTTTGACCCTACATAGCATAAATACCTGCTACTGGTCCCTCTCAGATATCTGAGAATCCACTAAACTACTTTTTAGTGCTCCTTTCTTGGATTGGCAATTGACTTGCTAACAACTCTCACTACTTGGGAAATATCAGGTCTAGTACATACCATGTACTCAACCTCATCATGTGATTTAGGACACTATTATGTGCTCAGCTTGAACTGTCCAACCATAGGTGTGCTTACTAGTTTTACATCCTGCAAATTGAACCTCTCCACTCTTAGTTTACTTTCTTCATTCAAGATTACACTAACAACATCATCAACTTTCAAGATATTTAAAGCAGATGCAGTATTACTTACTGCCATTACCAAGCTATCCCAACTTTCAGGTAAAGAGCATAAGATTAAGAGAGCCTTAATTTCATCATCAAAAACTTTTTTGACTGAAATTAAGTGATTTACTAAACCATGGAAATCACTAAGATGACTATATACAGATCCACCTTCCTGCATTTGCAAATTAAATAATTGCTTCATAAGAAATACCTTATTCGAAGCTGAGGGTTTTTCATATAAATTTGCTAAAGATTCCATTAACTCTACCATTGTCTTTACCTGTGATAAGTTGGAAATCACAGATGATGCCAGGCTCAACCTTATAGATCCCAAAGCCTTTCTATCAAGAACATTCCATTCTTCATCTTGCATATATGTGGGATTACTTAAAACCCCACCCAATGGTAAGTACAGATCTTTATGATATAAATAAGCTCTATCTACATCCTCCAATACCTGCAACATCTACTTCTTTATTACCTTCATGCTGATCTTCTTTCAACCAACAATATTTCTTTTCATGTCTTTTCTTTCCACAATTCCAGCAGGTGATACTTCCATTTCTTAAAAGTGTCAAAAACATCAGATTTCCACTTGTTAGTGAACCTAGCTCTGATACCAATTTTTAGGATCCTCCTTTATTTACAATTGATTACCTTTGTATAAGTAACTAAACACAAAATTAAACTAGAAGTAATAAGTAACTAGAAATCAGAAATAGCAAAGAATAGGAGATATGAGAAATAATACAATCTATATTAACACTCTTCTAGAAGGAAATACAATGAAGAAATCTCACTCTTCCCACACCTCTTGGGTGTACAATAATTCTCCCTCAAGAGTTCTCTCTCTCAATTACAATCAACAAGCAACTCAATACCGAGTTTTTGTTCCCTCCAAGTGACAATCAACTCAACCGTTGTTACCTCCTGCTAGCAGATCTTCTTGATCTTGCACCCTATAGATCTTCCTGATCTTGTACCCTATAGATCTAATTGATTTTGCTTACAACTTGATTACAATACAGCCCCATGGGTCTCTTAAATAGATCCCAAAACAAACAAATAATAAATAACTAGAAATCAGAAACAGCAAAGAATAAGAGATACGAGAAACAATACAATCTATATTAACACTCTTCCAGAAGGAAATACAATGAAGAAATATCACTCTTCCCACACCTCTTAGATGTACAGTAATTCTCGCTCAAGATTTCTCTCTCAATTACAATCAACAATCAACTCAATACCGAGTTGTTGTTCCCTCCAAGTGACAATCAACTCAACTGTTGTTGCCTCCTTCTAGTAGATCTTCTTGATCTTGCACCCTACATATCTTCCTGATCTTGTACCCTATAGATCTAATTGATCTTGCTTACAAATTGATTACAATACAGCCCCATGGGTCTCTTAAATAGATCCCAAAATAAACAATAATTAGAAAAGTGGACTCAAGACTAAAATTAGTCTTTACATGCAAACTAAATGTTCGTCTAAAATTAGAACAGTTCTGGAATGCACATATGACTGATGCCGGTCTCTGTCTATCTGGAGATGATCGATGTCGGTCGATGTATAACTAACATTAGTAGCTTTTGATCAATGCCTGACTGATGTCGGTAGCTCTGACTGACGTCGACAGCTATGTAACCCAGTAACCTCCACATTTGCATATTCAGTGAAGCTTTTAGCTCCATAACTCAATAATTAGGGTAGCATAGGTCGCATTGATGACCTACACACATCAAACAACCACTTTGTGTTAATTTCACTTGATCATCATCCATCCCTCATCCTTGATCACTTCTTACTCATGCCTCATTACCCCTAATCACTCTTTCATCATTTTTTATTATCCTTAATCACTCTCTCATTGACCCTCATTACCCCTAGTCATCTCTAATCACTCCCTCATGATCCCTAATTACTCCCTCATTGACCCTCACTATGCCTCCTCATCCCTAATAACTCACTCCTTGTCACTCCTCATCCCTCATTGACCCTCACCATCCCTCATCATATTTAATCACTCCCTCATCATCCCTAATCACTCCCTCATTGGCTTTCACCATCCCTCATCATCCCTAATCACTCCCTCATTGGCCTTTACCATCCCTAATCACTAATTCATCATCCCTAATCACTCCTTCCTTGTCCCTCATCATCTCTAATCACTCCCTTATTGAACCTCACCATTATTTATCATTTATAATCACTCCCTCATTACCCCTCACCATCCTTCATGATACATAACCCTATTTCATACTTTTCTTGTCCAAAGTCTTTTCCAACATCCACCTAACTTTCACTTTGTCTTTTCTTGCTTGATCTCTATCTTTGGAGCCTACATACATTTAAAATTCACATCTTCATTTTATTCATTTCATTTATTCTCCACCATTATTTGGATGGTCTCACTAAACTCTCATTCTATTATCCTTACTCAATGCATTCAAACTCTATTTTTTGTGACTATCCACCTTATTAGTCTTTATGCTTTATAATGACTTGGATCAAATCTTGTCTTTGGTTCCTTAGGATTTAATAAATATCTGAAAAACTTTGTTCCACTCCTTTGAGTTCTATCTGACTTCTTCTCAACCGTACTTAACTTCTCAACATAATCCTCATATCATACACTACCTCTTACTTTGTCATAGACTGTTCTTGTACAAACTCAAATCATCAAATAAACCTCATTTATGGATACCCCATAACATATCTCATTTATTCACAAAGTTATAGGCATTGGTTTAACTATTTGATAACTTATTTTGGCTCTTTTTACTCTTGGATTAGGTCTTTAGGTTTCTTTCTACCCTATCTACCACAAGTCCTCTCCCATATATACTTATCCATAATTACACAACTTAAAAACACTATATTATATTTTTTCATGTTTAACTCAAAATTTTCACCAAATTTCATAAATTATTGATGGTTACAACTCTTAAAAACTCACTTTGAAAGTAGAAATCTTAATACAGGGTTTCAACTAGTTTTACATACTTGAGAAGGGTCAAAATAAGATTTCAATATTCCAAAGGCATTTGTAATGACTTTAAATATTGTATTAGGTCTAATTTGACCCTATGCATGTTTTCCAAGTTTTATATTTCCCTTATTAAGCTACATTAGATTGACTTAACCAAATTTGAATAGACTGTGCACTCAATCACATGTCTATATTAATTTAAGAACAGGTTATTTGTTCTAATTCATTCCAAAAAGGGTTATAAGTAAAAATGAAGGTTGAAACTCCTCTACACAATTTTTACACACTTTAAAATATCAATTCCTTCCATCTATGTTTACAAGATTGAATTCTCTATAGAAGTTCAAAAAAATTAAATGAAAGATTTGGAAAGAAAGTCCAATACAATTCTTATTTAAAATTGACACAAAACTAAAAACTTAGAAAGACTCCTATAGACTTCTTATGACTTTGACCACCTTATAAAGACTCAAATCATGTAAACTAGATCACTATTTATATTAAGTAGTGATGTTCTTGCATCACTTCATCATCCCTAATCATTGCTTCATCATATCTCATCACCTCTAATCACTCATTCTTCATCCCTCATCTCCCCTAATCACTCCCTCATTAATCTTCACCATCACTCATCATCCCTAATCACTCCCTCATCCTCCTTAATCACTTCCTAATTGACCCTCATCATCCTTCATCATCCCTATTGACTCCCTCATCATCTCTACTTAATTCCTCCTCATCCTTAATCACTCCATCCAATACCTTGATGGTGGTATTTTTTTGGGGTTTAACAATATTAGGAGCTACAAGTGGATAGTTGAGTGATAGCATAAAATTAAGACATAGTGATCAAAATTATGTGGAGTCAAATTTGAAACATAAATATTTAACACCTATGAAAAAATATGGGCCTATTAGAAGTGATGTAATTCACAATTGAAAATTCACTAGAAAATTTTAAGTAAAAATACCTTAGCACCAAAATGGGTAGTAAATACATGAGGACCACCAAGCTATGTGATTTCCTAAAACTAATCAATTATTTTCCATATGAGGACATTTTATGATCTGAATAATTATATTTAAGGCCTTATATTTGTATGTATATTGATTGAGTCATCATAACAAAGAGTGGAAAATAATTTACAAATGATTAGAATAAGTAGTCCAAGATTGGAAAGTGGTGCTTAATCCATAACTTAGATATCCAATCCAATGAAGAGTGTCACACTATTAGATCTCTACTTACACATATTAATAAGTGGGTACAAGTTATCTATCACTATAAAAAGTTAATTAAATAATAGATTATTAACCCAATGATTTAGTTGGTACTAAAAATATATCTACTTCTCCTAACAAGAAATTATATCAATTAAAAATATTTTTTAATTAACAAATATAGATCAATGGTGAGACAATACACTTTACCATTTATAATGAAATTCAAAAGAATTTAATTTTTCCTAAATCATATTTTCAAAAATTGAACTTGAAATTTATACATCATCCATAACCATAAGTTAGTGTATGGTCTAGTGTAGGCCTTGAGAAATGGATCACCTAGTAGTGTCACATGGTGTACAAAATCAAACTTTTCAAAGATGCAATCCTTTGTGAAATCTCACCATTATATGTGTGTGATGTTTTACATATGGGCAACCATGTATTTACCATTGAAATGTATTCTATGAAGTAAATCCTTGAAATTTTTTGATAGATTGTCATGATCTGAAATACCATATATCATAGTTAGTTAATAAGTTTTCGGTCATTAGTGTCAAGAAGTGCAAGAATATTTTTAGTTCTAGTAAGAAGTATACTCTTAATGGTAAAAATTAAATTTTTAATGACATCCTTATGTCACCATATCATAGTGTGGTTTATCCAACAATAACAAGGACAAAATAATTAAACCATAAACTAGATGAATACAAGGATATCTTTCAGTCACCTAAATAAGTTCCTACATAATATACACTAAATAATACTATTGATTTGATCCCTTAACTACATCTACCTCAAACCTCCTTATACAACATATCATTTCTAGATATTGAATAGATCAAGTGGTAGATCCATGAAATCATGGATAATGAACACATCATGCCCAAATCATTACCTTGGATAAACCCAATTGTGTTTGTGCCAAAGTTGTGAATCAATTAAAAAAATATTAACAAGATTAAAATGAAAAACTATTATCCTCATTTAAATATTAAGTCATTTTTCTACCATAACCATATAAATATTTTTAAAAATTGATATTAAGTTTGGGTATCTTCATATTCATGTTAAACCTCTAGACATTTGGAAAATAGTTTTAAAAATAAAGGAAGGATTGATTGACTAGTTGGTTGTGCCTTTTAGGTTAACTCATATAATTAATTCATTCATTTTTGATGTTGAATTACATCCTTAGACCCTTTACCTATGTCACTTTTTTAATCTACCTTGATGACATCTTAATTTTTAGAAAACATGGGATGAACATCTACACCATGCTGAACTAGTGTTTCACATTTTATAGAAACATATTTTTGTGATAACATGAATAAATGTTCATTTTTCATGTAAGAGATAAAATATTTGGGACACATTACACACACATTGATTTCATGTGTGAACCTCACCAAGATTCAAGTCATACAGTAATGAGAAGCACTAAATAACTTTACGTCTGATTCAAATCTTCTTAGAATTAGAAAATTATACAATAGATTTTTATCTTTTGAACCAAACTACCAAATGTGGAACTGAATAAAGTTTCATTTAGTCATCTACACAATAAATATAATTTGATGAACTAAAATTTAGACTCTATTTTATATAAATACTTATGTTACTTGACTATAAATTTGGAAGATCATCCAATTTATTCAGTAATAAAATTAACTATCACAAATGGGTATTGACAACACAAGTCCTAGAAAAGAGTTAATTTTTATTATAATGGATTAAACAACATATGATTATAATCAAAGATATATTTATATTATATACTAATGCCATATGATAAGGGAATGATTAGCGATGGTGAGGGATGGTGAGGGATGGTGAGGGAGTGATTAGTGATGATGAGGGATAAAGAAAGATTGATTAGGTATTGTGAGGGATGAGAAGTGATTGATTAGGGATGATGAGGGATAATGATAATCAATGAAAGAATAATTAGGGATGATAAGCTCAAGTGATTAGAGATGATGAGAGATAATTAAGGTTAATGAAGGAGTGATTAGGGATGAAGAGGGAGTGAATAGGGATGAGTAATCAATTAGGTATGATGATGGATGAGGAAAGAGTGATTATGGATAATTAAGTATGGGGAGGGAGTGATTAGGGATGATGAGGGACATTGAGGGTCAATGGAGGAGTGATTATGG